>JAVQJG010167091.1:0-31160 GCA_036024015.1 Craterocephalus amniculus
CTTCATGGCTGATGTACGGTTTAGAGAGATGCCATTCATGCTAGGTAGTGTGCCAGCTACTCCAAAATTCCCTTCACTGTAGACCATTTTTTGGGGGATTTTATGGTTTAACCTCATCTATAATTATAAAGCTATGCATGCAAATAAAATTGGACAATGTTCAAAGAAAGGCTATTGGGTAGAAAAACTTTGGCATGATACATTAATGTTCAATACTTGATTCTGCTGGAGGCTATAAAATAATAGTCTTTTTTTGCATTAGCTTGGAGGACATTGGCTAAGTCTATGGGGGCACATGCTTATTATATATTAATAAGAGGGTTCATGCCTTGACTGTGGAGACTTTACATTTTACCATGTGGTGAAAAAAAAGCATAAGCAAATGCTGAGCAGTGATATATTTCATATCATACACATGCTCTTAAGTCCATTAAGATCTATTATTATATTAAGCAAAACAATGACTTTTTAAATTCCATTTGCATGGGCCCCTACTAGGCAAACAAATTGAAAAATCTTGTTGCATAGGTCACGGCAGGGAGAGTGTTTGCTTTCCATTACCCATTAATATTGTTTTCTTTTCATCCTGCCAACAATATTTACTTAATTTAATGAATTGTTGGTTTTACCAAAGCCCAATAGAATCTTAATCATAGATGTCAGATTAAAGAACAAAGAATAATTATTCTTTTTAATAAGAGGCAATGATGACGTAGTAATAGTGCAAAAAGTGTTCCCCGATAAGAAAATGCTCAGGTGGTACGGTTCTAAGGTTTTTAACAACATCCCATTTGTATTTTTCTTTTAAATGTTGCAAGAGGCTTGATTGGGACCCTAAAGCCTACAAACTGGCTTTTGTGGAGGTGAATGGCTTCCTTTTTTTTGGGGGGGGGGTATTTCTTTCATGCAAATTCCCCAAACTCAAGGATGAGTTTTATTTGAATCTAAAATATATCTAAATAAAATTAATCATCCTTTCCTTGGCCTGCTCTTCCTTTAGAATGGCTTCAACATTTCAGATTGATTTCGTATTTTAGCTTTTAATTTCAGCCTTTCTTTCAGCCACCTTTCATTTTATCATCACCATGTTCACAAAGTCAATTCATTTTAAAGTCCCAGTACATAATTATTAAACTTTTAAACTTACACATTGCTACAGTAACATTCATTACAGGGGTGTCCAAAGTTGGTCCCTGACAGCTGAGTGAAAGTAAATGGATCCAACAGCCTGTGAAGTTCTGCACAATTTAATTCATTCATTCATTTCACTTAGGAGCAGGGAAACATCATAAAACTGCAGGATTGTGGCCCTTGAGGAGCCAAGTTGAACACCCCTGGTTTATCATGTGCATTTCTGCTGCCGTTGTTCACAACTTTTCTTCTGAGAGTCATTGCAGTAAGCAATGACAGCTTGTGACATTGGACATCAATACACCGGCAGCTTTGAACACACACAGTTGGTGATTCAGCAAAGAAACCTAAAATGACATTATCAGATGAAGAGAAGAAACGAAAGAGAAAATTAATTGTAATTGTAATTATAAGTATCTTTGCTTTGCTTACATTCCACTCCAGTAAAGTACAAATACAGGTACCCATCTAAAAATCTACTTGAATAAAAGTAATAAAAATTTATGGAATTTAAAATTTACTTTGAGTACAAATTACTTTTATAACTGATATCATGAAGGCATATTTTGCATGAGGAGAATGGTTCTAACTAAACAAAAAATATAATGTATTCTAATTACTACCACGTATACAAACAGCCAGACACAAACAGCTGTTTGAGATCTCGCCAAGGATCACTTTCGCTTTCGGATTCATCTCTTTCTCGATAATTCATGGTCTCCACTTAGCATTACTCAGCCTCCTCCATCACCATTGTGTGGACATGTCCTCGCACTGGGGCAACACCAAATGTCACTGATGTACATTTTGTTTTGTTCCTACATCTCATTTTCTACTCAGTAATGGGGGAAGTTTGCAATGAAACAAAGTAGTGTCCAATTGAAAAGCAAAGAGATGTCAAGCGCATTTAATGGAAAACAAGTTTCAACTGGTGCAGGGCCCACAGGAGTAACTAGAACAACAGAACAGGAGGGAGGCCTGCACACTGAAAACAACTGAGGCTAAAGGCCAATTTTCATCATCTGTGCCACAGTTTAGTTCCAACCTCCATGGCGGAGCGCCCGCTACTGCAGTTCAGGAAATAGCAGGAGAATTGCAAGCTTACACGTGATTTCATCAGTTCTTGCTGTAGCAGCTGTGGTTAAAAGGGCTGCAAGTACACAAAAGGTCCCTCGTCCCGTTTTGAGAAGGTAGAAGGGTAGATAAGGTATAATACAGAGATGGTTTTGGTGGAAAATGGCTAAAATGGATGCAAAAATAGACAATTTATTTACACAGAGCTCGGTGCAAAAAAAAGAAAAGTGTAGAAAATGAATGTTTTGGTCAACAGACCATGATCAACACTGATAATATGAGACAATCTGTAAGCTTTAAATAGGCTGGCCGGCAATCAAGGCAGCCAATTAGGGAAAATCTAGCAGAAGGAAGACATCAAGCAATTAGTGAATAGAGACACACGACTTGAGTCAATTTATTAAAGCTTTCCATAAAAAAGCATGATAGGGATAGTTCTTTGTTTATATCCCCATGATAAAGAGTTTTTAAATAAAAGACCCATCTACATTCTGATTGTTGTCATTTCTGTTCAATGTTGCCTCTCCTGTGATTCCTAGAGATCTGTTGAATAACACAAAGATAGTATTGAGACAGAATCCCCAGTCTCATTAAAATGTCTTGCATTTAGCGATGTAATGATGCATTCAATTCAATTCATGACTTTGAACTCATCATTCAGATTTATTTTGATTTTCTTAACAAAAAGAATCCTAGCTAAAGGAATAATTTCTTTTAAAAAATTCAACGTGTTTTTTTTTGTCCTCAAATGATAACTTTCTGTTGTCTCATTAACAGAACTTAACACCAAATGAAATGATCATTTTACATTATATGGAAATAATCACAGATTGGTAGTTTAATTAACATGAGATGAATTCATGTCATATAAAAATCTGGCATATGCTGGAATGGTCCAAAATATATCTATATCTCAATATACAATATGGAGTAGTGTAAAAATGGAAAAAAAATAACTCATTTGAAAAACAATAAATTCTCCTCAGGACAAGAATCAGAAATGTGTAGATGGACAGAAATTAAATATATTGACACAAAACATGAACTCACTCTTCTCAGACTCCTCGAGCTCCTCCTCTCCATCGTCATCAACGGCCCTGTCTTCCTATACACTGAGCACACTTCTCTCCACTGCTTGCTTTGCTTGCCATTAAACTAGCAGAAATGCAAACACACTGTCCGCAGCTCACACAGTCTCCTCAGGGACAGTTCAGAAGTGCTTTGTGGCGAATGTTGCATTGAGTTGCCGCGATCAGCTGTGAAGCTACAGATGAGCTGCTCTGCACCGCTTCTGTGTTTTGGAAAAAAAGGGAATGGTTGTCTTCTCCTCTGTTAAAAAGTTGCTGGTGTCGCTATGTTGGATTCTCGTTTGTCAATCGCATCATATTACATTCTTGCAGACTGTTAAAAATTGATTCATATATTTTCAACATTGATGGACATTTTAACCAGTTTGAACCAATTTTTCTACTGATTCACGAATCATTGTTACATCCCTACTAGCAACAGATGATTTTTTTGTCATTTCTCCTTACAGCAGTCATATGCTTAGTAATGTGAGTTTTAACTGGTCTGGTCATATTGTAAGCCACATAGACATGAAAGAAGATATGACTGAGGCTGATGTACTTGTGAAGCAATGTTTGAAGTTGTGACAGTGACAAGTACAAAAATACTTGTTCTTTTAGAGTTCTTACATGCTGAGCAGTTGCTACATAGAAAGAAGCCTCTCATCCCATCTAAACTCCTCTGGAGAGAAACAATGTACAATGTAGTCCCTTGTGTTTTTAGCTCTGTAATGAGAGAGAATGGTGAATTCAGGAAATATTTTTTTTACAAATAGGATCAGCCGAAAGAACATTCCAATGTTTCCTAATGATGTCCTTAATATCTTTGCTCAGAGGGGAATAGGTAGCGGTACAGACCACTAAGCAGTTTTGATCAAAACTCCAGTTAGAAGGTTGACTGACGTCCATGTTACAGACTTTCTCTAAGGCAGCATCAAGCTTGTATGTAAGCCCTGTTGTGAAATAGAATACTTGGGTCAGAATGTTCTTGAGTAATAGTAAAATTACTTATTTCAAAAACTTAGTAAATTAAACATTTCTCACAAAAAAGTACTCATTTACAGTAAATTGTGTAAATGTAATTCATTACTTTTCACTGGAAAAGAGCCAACATAGAACTGACTTTTACTGTCTGTAGAGGTCAGAGTACAGGCAGGGTGCGAGATGGATAGCATGTTGGAGGGGCACATCATTAAAATCTGCCATGGTGGAAAAAGTTCCACAGTGACTTAAGTTGTACCTTAGAAATTGTGTTCAAACTCATGGATTGATAATTTTATCAACCAGCCGAGAATACTTTGGCACAATGAGACATTAATCCATCCCTGTTCTATCCTCAGACACAAACCAAGTGGTCAAGGTGGAGAAAAACATGTCGGTACTTTTGATTTGACACAAGTGACAATTTTTCATATCACTTTTTTCAAGTGTTTATCAAGAAAGAAAAGAAAAGCTGAATCTGATATAAAGATATGGATAAGGAGACTGTCTGCTTTTCACAGCTCCCAAGTTGAGTGTCTGTAACAACACATGCGGTCGATCTACACAACCTTGGCTTCGGTTAATGACAGACTGAATTTGGAAATGTTTTTCAGGTGGAAGTGAGAAAAACTGAAAGAAAAGAAACTCAGCTTAAGGGGTTTACAAAACCAAGGCTGTTGATAAGAATGCAGCGTGACCAGGATTCTCAGGGTTCGACAGGAAGGGTTTTCAGGCTATAACATCACATTAGCATGTTATTGGCAACACAGTGAGAGGTTTGCCTTTCAGCAAATAACAAATACAGATCAACTCCAGTCATTTCAGAAAATTAGATGTTAGGTGTAAATGCAGCAAAAACATTGTTTTTTAATAGTTTATTTCACACTTCATATGGTGCTGTTTTCTGTGGACTTAGAACACATCACAGTGCCTGTAACTGCATTTATAGGCAGTGGACCCTCAGTCGACTCTCGGTGCAATGGTCCTGTTGGTTTTCAATCAATATATTTGTGTCTGGAACTTACTGGTAAAGCTTTTTTTTTTTTACTAACACACTGCAGAACACGTCCAGAGTGCATGCTTGTGTGAACATTTTCCACCATGCATGAGTGCCTTAGCAGCTTGCTCAGTGGCAGCTGTGCTGGACACTAGTCCATCCATTATTCTCCAGTTAGAGGTTGAAACTGACTTCAGGACAATGGCAGGGCAGCCTCCTCCTCTTCATCCCCAGCAGCAACAGCGGTGACGAGGACTTCATCCAGTGCGGAGCTTATGGCTTCTGACAAGTGTGTGACGGGGGAGTTATCGGAGCCAGAGGTCCGTGGAGGCAGCTTGTATGAAAGAGAGACTCTATGTGAGCGAATATGAAGCGGATGACCTGAGCTATGAACAATGGGTTCCAGTGTCAGTAGATACTCATTTGTTCCCTTGGGGGTCATCAAGATTTTTTCCACATTAAATTTGATTAATTACATATTCATAATTTATTTTCTATCAAATTATGGCAGTGACTGCAGCAAATTATAGTGATCAGCACACTGCAGCTCATGAAGTCACATGCAAGAGAGACATCCTGATCTTATGAAATGGAGTGTGAATAACACGCCTAACGTCATTTCACACTATGTACAGTGAGAGGGTAACACCCTGCTATGTGCTTGTAGCTTAACCCTAACCGTTTGTGTGTCATTTTAATGTCATAAAAAGGTGAAAAGATTAAAATGCATGAGAGTGACACATAAAAGTGTGCTGGAAATGATGGAATTACTATTTATACGAATCGTTGTGTGATCTTGTAGAAATAAATGCCTTGCAACAAAATTTCTTTCTTAATTTGACATCAGCTGTGCTTCAGTATAAACGGTCTGCAAATACCAAAGACGACACGTGATTTATTTTTCTTTGTTGTGAAAATGACTGATCAATTGAGCAATGACATAACCACTAAATTATTCCACATATTCAAATAAATTATTCCTCATGCAAAGACCGAAAATGTTGACTAAGTTAGATTTTTTTGTTAGATTTAGAAATAGGCATGTAAAATTATATGCATAGAAAACTGTGTTTCATTCGGTTATGTTCTTCTGTCTCTGGGAATCTTGCCCATTGTTGTCTGCATCATCAGCTGCTTTCTTCTGTATTTACATTTGTTGTGAGATGTTGCAGCTATAATCTATCTGCAAGTGTTGTATGTTGTTTCTGTGCATGAGTTGTCACATTGATGAAGATGTTTCTCAGTTTGCTAGAAGCTGTTGTTGTACATTTAACACTCTTGGCCGCTGAACAAAATGTATCATCCCACTAAACATTACAACTTCCAAGCAAATACCATCATGATGAATACTCTGTCTAAGATATGCAAGGATAAAGATCACAAAGTTCCATTGATTTCTGGTTATTTTAACTATGACATGGACAAAGGAATGCTCCAACTAAGTCAAACAAGCAACCACAGTGTCAAAGTATCCCATGAATCCCAAAAAGCAGCACAATCATTTCCCCTTGCTGTGTGTTATCATGGTATTTGCTCAACAACTCTTATGAGAATGGTCATAAATAACAGTTTTACTGCACCTGCTTGGCAGAGAAAACAACAACAGAATGCTAGAAGTGCTACTCAGCTGTAAATGTAATTACGTTTAAGCAAAGCTGTGCTTTGATTTATGCATGTGCTGTTGATGTACAGCTATGGGACTGCTGGGTTTACTCTGATTCTAAATTTGAAGGAAAAAGAAACTTGTGAAGAGTGTCCTGACAACAGTGGCGTGCATAGACAATTTGGGTCGCAGATGCTCAGTGTAAAATAAGGGCACTGTGTGCAATGTTTGGAACCATTAGCTGTCTTAGTAGTGCAGTATGAGATTTAAAAAACAAAAAACAAAAAAACAGAAAACATTTCAACAGATTGACCAACACCAGATTGTAACTGTGGTGGACTGACTACAATACTCGACAGTTCTGCAGACAAATTTGAATTAGCCTAACATTTATTTTTTTTATTTTCTTAAACATCTCCCTTCATTTAAGTTTCTCTCCTCATTCAGCTCAATCAGGCAGGAGCTCATGAAGAACATCATGTACACTAGAATAAGCCCAGAGCCAATGCATGGATGATACCTCATGGAACAATATTCATGGAAAATATAGTGATAGCCTCTTTCTTTATTTTAGGTCATTTGTCATCTAGTTTCACTCAAAGCTTCTTTTTAACCTAATTTAGCTTCATAATCTCCTTTTGTCAGTTCTGTTTTCTTAAAAACCTGCAATTTTTGTTTATGCAATTTTGTTAAAAAAATGGTCAACCCTATTATTTTACATTTTTTATCAAACCTTTAAAAACAGAGAACCGGTTAACCAATTGAATAAATACCAAAGCCTGAACATTATGACATCTTTTAAAGATTTTTACTATTTCTGTCATTCAGTATTGTAAAGGTTGGTAATTCAAATCCTGTTCCTGCCCCAGTCAACTGTCATGTCCTTGGGTAAGACATCAGTGTTGGCACTGCTGGTAAAACTCAACTGTAAGTCGCTTCGGATAAAAGCATCAGCGCAAACGAGTGTGTAATGTAATGCCTTTCAGTCACCAATGTCATGTCAATGCAGCCAGATGCTGCTTATTTTTTTTATGTTTATTCATGTTTTCACTTTTTCTGACATGCTTACATTTAATCCAGCTCCCCAGTCAGTGCCACTATACCATTTTAGGAGCACTTTCCCATCTTTATTCTTTTATATAATGCCAATATCTCCTACTCCTGACATGTGATTGGCCACATGTTGGGCCCATCAAACCAAAGTCCCGCCCAATGCCTGCTGAGCGGCATCAGCAGCTCTTCTCCTGTTAGCTTGAAAGAAGTACCTGCCAGTTTTTATTAACACCTGTTAACTGAATTTTAACCCACATTAGGCGGGTGTTCATTTATAGCCCAGTTTCCATTTGTTGTACCACTGACAGATTCTACAAGTGGTGTGATGGTCATGATGTTTTATCCATTAACTGATAATGCTAGCATTTAGCTTGTTTGTTGGTGACCGTTGGGTAGTTTCCGCTCGGCCATTTGGTGCTGTATGAGACACACAGAGGCTACTTCACAATTGAAACACATGGCTTGGTAATTGAGGCTCAGGGAGCAAACAATACACTATTTATGTGTTACCTGGGTGTTGGCAGGGCTGAGATGTGTGCATAGCTGTGCAGCTGCCATATCCCTGTTTGTGTCTGCTCTGTGCATTCATGTTGACAAATGAAGAGCGCAGAGTGTGAAGTCTCTCCGCGATCATGTCAACATGAGCCATATTGTCTTTGTTATTAAAAAATATTAACGTTGATCAGGGCGTCGCTTGAGCCAAAGGGCAAAGGGCAAGTCCTCTTGCACCACCTAGTGTCGGACAACTGAGGGTTAATTTGCCATTGGCCCATTTTCTTTTAAATATTTTTGCTTACTTTTTCCATCAAATGACGACTTTACTTCCCACAATTAAAAAGTTTATTTATTTTCAGGGTCTCATTTAGATCCCCTGCCCCTGCATGGCTGCTCCATGAAACATTTTGAGAAGGTAAAGGCAATATGCACATACATTGTTACTGTAACATTAACCTGCAAGATGTCAGTGTCTGACGGATTCGAAGTGTCATCTCTAGCTAGCTGCACCATTTCCACGAGCAGCAGACAGTTAACTCACCAAAAGCCTCAGAGGAATTCTACTCAGAGTGTAGTTACTCGTTTGAGCCCCAATTTTAAATATGGCCACTGTCATTATGTTATTTTCCTGTCATCCTCCACTTTCCCTTTTAAACTGGTTTAAAATGTCCAACTATAAAAGCCAATGTAGGCCTGTTGCTGACAGAAACACGCTTGACGTCAGAGGATTTACTGTAGCTGGTGGCTTTTCTGTGATCTGTTTCATTAATTTTTGTAGTTATTTGTTTTTGGGGTTAAGTGTGTATATACATAGTGTGTTCTAATAGTTTGTGCAAGCCTCATTATGTAGTCAATATGATTCCAGGCATTCCTTGCTTTGTGTGTGAGGATCAGTGTCTCGTCAACAGTGTTATGACAAATTGCAGTACAAAGGGGGATAAGCAGTTTACATGTCAGCAAACCCTTCTGCTAAGAGTGATGCCAGCATCTCTGAGTTAAACTTCTTTTCTGTTTTCAGAGGCTTAGTGATATGCATAGAAGCTGCTGATCAATAACACCTTTTTTTTATGTTCTATAAGAATTTTTTCTTTCCTAAATCTTTACTTCCAAACATTGGTTGTGTTTTATTTGCTTCAATAGGCTCAAATCTTAAATTGGATAAAATTGTCAAAAATAAAACTATTTCCCTTCATCCAAGAATAGAATATATGCTAAAGCTTTGCTTAAGGGGAATGGGAACAAATCCACTATTTCATTCAAATGGCTCATTGGAGATGGTGTGCAAAGTAGTAAAAATGATTTTGGTCAGGAAATGAAAGCAAGTGATCTGTTAAGTGAGAAACGTTTATCTCGAGGGAGCGACAACTGAGGTTGTTTATTTGCCGCGAAAGTCAGTGCTTCAGCTGTGAGTTCTTAAAGAATGTGAGCAATACATCCCTGTCATCATCCCCGTCAACACCCTCCCATGGCAGTAACAAAAGGCATGACTTGAGTGGAGGAGGGTTGAGGGAGTCGAGATTCCAGCAGCAAATTGGCTTGAGCGTGTCAGTAACTAGTCTGAAGTTTCAGGTTTTAAAGGTCACAGCTTGCACCTGTAACAAATATTATTAAATGTTAAAAGGCAGTTGGCTGCCACGGAGCCGCATGCTTGATTACCGCGGAACACAGGCTTCCAAATGGAATAGGCTGTTGGGCCAGATCAGTCTCTTGATCTAAACCCAGACTGAGCAGGTGAAAAATAAACTGAAAGCACAAAGACCCCTGGACAAACAGCTGAACTCAGCCTCAGAAATTAGCCTACATGGAAACATCTAAAATTAGGACGTTCATTCACTATTCCATGTTAAGTCAGTGCCTGCAAGATGTAGTAGATTATCAGAAATTCATTTTTTAAAAATTTTGTTGTTGTGATAACAATTTCTCCAGTTCCATCCTTGACTTTATAAAGACCTATTATGTAAAACACCCTGACTTCAGTTTGGATGTGAACACACTCCAGTTAAAACTTTGTCCACAAAGACCCCAGCATGCAGCCCAGAGGACTGAAAGGATCCATTGCTAATATCCTGGTAGCAGGCACTCCAGGACACCTTCAGATATTCTTTATTTATTCCTTGACTGTTCGGAGCTGTTTTGCTGCGATAAGACGAGAATACTTTATATTATTCATAATGTTATGGCTGATTGCTGTTGCTCCCTCTGTGGGGTGAGGTCAGTGCGGGTGACTAGGCACCTCATTCTGTCTGACCAGAAAATTTATGTTGTTTTTTTTTTTTTTTTTTTTACCCAACAGTAAAATAAGTCCTTTAAAATAAGTTGTTGGATGTTTTAGAAAACACGAAGAGTGACTTTGTTTGCAGAGAGTTAGCAAGCTCATTGTCATGAAGGCAGAAGAACAGAGGCATTGTCCCAGTCTGACTGTAGTCCAGTGTATTTCATGTGTATATGATTATGTTTTAGTAAAACCTTTTATTTATTTGTGACAATATATCTGGCGTTGAAATTCCAGATATTTGACCCCAATCTCCTACCTCTCTCTATATGTGCACCACATTATCTGATTCTCACACCCACCTCATCACCTGCCTCATTACCTCATCACCGAGCCCAGGCTATATGTAGCAAACCCACACTGTCTCCTCTTCTTTAATTAGGTATAGCTTGTAGAGAATCTGCATTGATGTCCTCCCTGTCTCATATAATCTTCTTTTTTTGGCCTTTCTGCTGCTCCAGCAGCTTCCCTGCTTTTAATTTTAGTTGAATAAAGCAGTAACTCCTGGCAGCACAAAACTGCTCTTGGCATCCTGCTCACTGAAGAAAGAATTTATGGTGCAGTATATCACTGCATTTTACAATAATTAATTGTTTTTTTTTGTAAAATTACACTCTTCACATGTAAATGATAAGTTAATACTGCTAGTTAAACGAAGGCAGTAGGTGACTGTAATTTATCGGCATCAAACTGTTTTCTCGACAAACAAACCTCATCACTTTTGCTGAGTGTCAAGGAGGACATAGTGGGTTGATGAATTGATGACAACAAATATACCCATGGTCAGACAAATTACTACGCTTGAAGTTGTAGTTTTTCCTCCAAGTTGTAGTTCAGTGTTGAAAAACAAAAAAAACAAAAAAAACAAATCACTCTCCAAGAAATATATATATATATATATATATTACTGCATGGTACAACACTGACTTACCCAAGCTGTAAATTTTTTTAAAATCTTTTATATTATGTCATTATTAATAATTCCCCTTCTACATCACAATTTTCCATTCGTGGCTTTATTATTTTATTTTTTTGATTTCCTCGAGGAGATTTAATAGATGACTAAGTTGCAGACATGCTGAAGACTGTGAAGAATTTCATTTTTAGTATTTGTCCAAAGGTTTTTGTAGTTATTAAAGGAAAAAAAAAGACAGCTCTGAGATCTGTCCATACCTTCATATACATTTGTCCTTTCTTTTTTCCCTCAACTTGTATTTTTTTATTTTTGTTGTATTTTATCATACTGACATATGTCCATTTTACAATACTGTATTGCTACAATGACAATAAGACTCTAATACTGATTTATTAACATCTTTTTAGTTTTTGAACAGTTGCCCAACCAAGAATCCACCTCAACTTCCAAAGTTCAGCTTACTCTTGTTTTGTTTCCCATTGTTTCACATCCCTAATCCAAATCATCCTAATCTTTTACATAAGTTACCTGGTTACCCTCTTAGCTGAAGTGTTTGAAACATCTTCATGAACAATATCAAAGCAATGACAAATCAAAAACAAGGAATCAGTAGGTAACTTTGTTTGTAGGACTTCTCAGCAGGTTTAATAGGATTTTCACAAATTAACAGTCTGATGTTTGTTTGATGTGTGTTTGAGAAACAGTTGGTGGCAATTCTGTGTTTACAACCTGCAGCAATTCCCTGCATCATTACACTCGCTTTCTCCATCTTGAGCCTTCCTTCCTTGACTTACTTCCTAATGTAGTTTGGCTTTGTGGGAGGTCCATGTCTAAAAGACACAGACAGAGTCTGTCTTCTTATCTCCCATCTTACATCCCCATTCATTTCTTTCCCCAACTCTCTTAAGACAGGATCATCAGTGGCTAAATTAAAGAGGTTAATGAATGCTACTGGGAAAGTGCCTTTCAGGAAGTGATCGCCATGCAGCTGGAATGGACAGATTTTCTTTTCATGTCAACAAGAAGAAAGAGCCTTGATGTTTGGAATTCCTAATTTCTTAAAATCACTTCTCAGCTACTAATGATGCATGCATGTTGAGAGGGATCAATGTCACGACAGATTAAATGAAGAAGAAAGAAAAGCAAACTGCGGCACGGAAAAGTCTGGCGTTTAAAACAGCAGAGTGATTGCTGTTTGCTCAAAATGTCCTCCAAATAAATGTAATTTGCTTTTCTTATTGAATGAAGCATGAAGGACTTTTCTCTCATTTTGCACTATTCTCTTTGGGGAGGTCCTTGAAATAACTTTCAGTCCACATTAAGCAACTGTTTTGCACAGTGGGTTATTTTGGTATCTGGGGTAGCCCTGCTACAAAACATGACAATATGTTCTCTAATTGCCTTTATTGATGGACATCAAATATTTCTCCCTACTCTGCCTTGGTACAGTTATTTTCCTCCGAATTTTGCACAGTAATTTCAGGATCCAAATGCAGTAATAAAAAATTAGATGATACCTCTTTTCTTTTACTATAACACCATCTATTTTTTTGTTAATGTGTTTTAAAATCTACTCAAAATGAGTAAGTAAATAGGTCTTTCCAAAATAAAGTTATTAAATAAAGCATTGTTTTCTGTCTTTTTGACTGACAGGGTCATAAAATCTTAAATGTTAATTTCAGTTAAATTTACCTCTAGAAATTGGTCACAGTGAGACCTCTGTCCTGGTGTTTTGTGATCCTGCAGCATATGCTCCTCCTGCACCAGAGTGGTTCAGCTTCACCGTGATGCGCTCCATGACAGTAGCCAAATAAAATGCTCAATCCACACCAAGTGGTCATGGTGTGATTTGGAATATGTTCAGATTTATAAAAACGATCACCGATTGAAAATATTTGGTTAACAGACCAATGCTTGAGTGAATGGATGTTGGATTTGCGCTGACTATGCAGCCTACAGGTGGTGCAGTCAAATGCAAATCCAGTAAGCTTTCACTATCCCATCACTAGTCAATTCCTGTTAGTATTTAAACAGTTGGGCATTCTAAAGTTTAGACAAGGACAGATGAAGTTAATGTTTTAAGGTTAGAGTATCTTTTAGAAAAATCTTGATATCAATCAAAAGCCAAAATTTCCCCAACTGATTGCCAACAAAATGAATCACACTTTTTTTTAGCAAGCAATAAAAATCAGATCTTTGAATGAATGATCCCAAAAAAAAACTAAAGTTTTAATTGCAACAATTCATAAAAGAAATGCCTGTGTTGCTGCAGTTTCTTCTTTGTAAACATTTCTTTATTTCTCTATGAATAACAGTTTGAATGAGAGTTTGATATGTAGAGCAACGATTTGGACCCAACTAGCGTAAAGTCATTATCTGCTATCTAAGTGAAACAGCAAAGAAAAGAGCAATGGAAGAAAAATCTCCAACAATAATCAGCTTGCTTTTGTAGTATAAATGCAAATAAAGCGTCTCTAAAACAAGTTATTTTTACTTTTTTTTTCTTCCTTTTCTCTTATAGTGACATTTAAATGTTTTGATGGTTAGATGAAATGAAGATGTATCGAGTTTATGCATTTTCACAAAAAAGTCAGCAGAAGAACTGAATGCAGGCCAATTTATTCCACCCTAATGAACCAGCAGAAACAAATGAATTTAGAGTAAAATAAACATTTTCACTCAGATCTGGATGGAATGAATAATATTTGTGTCATTATATTCAGAATCCTTTTTTAACCAGTAACAAAAGTTTGTTTTATTTATTAGTGCACTTCAACGCATGCAATTGTTTTTTTGAAAGACTTGAACATAAATGTGTTCAGCCTATAAAAGACTCACAATTTTTAATTTACAGCTCACAGTTTTTGGCCAGCACTTTGAAAGATCTAAAAAAGATACTACGTAAGTTTGCATTTTAGTAGTTATAGGGCAATTTGACTGCCAAGAAATTCATAATTTTAATAGAAGTGTTCCTGACTTCTACAAAATGCTTGAAACTCAAGTTTTTAATTAACATTAAATAGCCCCTTTTGTCCTACTATATGTGCCTTTTTTTGTTGAACTGCTGTGAAGATTTTCAATAACAACACAGCTACTTTTTAAAAATTGCTTTCTAGTTTCTTCGAGTCATTTTAACAGACATCGGGGGGAAATTAGAGGAAGCAGATGCTCTCTTTGCCTCCTCGCTGACATACTGAACCGAGTGCAGACTGCATGGCCGTGTTCACTGGCATGTTTCAGCTGCATCAGTGGGTTATTCACTTTGTTGATTCCCTGATTTGTTATGTTGGGCACCGAGAAGAGCCCTCAGGCACCCTGTGCTCCATGATGGATCTGAGACAGCTTTGCTATGATGGACAGGCAGCAGAGTACAACTCCTCTGCTCTGATCGTGGCCCCTGTAGCTCTACCAGCTCTTTATGTATTGGTGCACTGGCTCGCTCAGAGGGTGGCTGACAGGTAGTCGTGTGGGGCGGCCTCCTGCCATATAGCTCTGGGTGAAATAAACCTAACGCCTGTGTATGTGAGTGTCCATGTGTATATGTAACAGCAGATTCCAGTCTTTCATGATCTCACTGAGAAAAGTAATTGGTGACATAAACGTGCAGTAGCACCTCCTGCAATGAGTGAAGCTGGATCAAGGTGCAAGTGTTTGTGTGGAATGCTACAGTTTTGCTGTGACACTGTTCATAAATGTTCATCAGTGTACCCCGTAGTGAAGCTCCGCTTAGCTCTTCCTTTTTATCCCCTTCAATGCCCCCCTGTTCAGCTGGCCACAGCGGATGGACAGAAACACTAATGGCTGCTTGTTAAAGAGAAACACAGACATGAAGCAGGCTTTAATGAGCTTTTTTCTGTTTGTATTTTTCTCTGGAGGTCATTGTTATTGGTGGAAAACTGATTGGCAGCAGGCCTGCGCCCAATGGGGGGGGGGTGTATGTGATATAGTGGGAAGTAGCGCAGTTGCTGCAGCAAGGGCCGCTTTGTTTGGATGTTTGCAGCTGCAGGATGTGTGAATGCTTGTGCAGGGCCATGAGTATTTGCATGAGTGAGTTTTCGGGAGTCTGTTGAGTGAAGGGAGAGAAGAAGCTTATCAAAGTTTTTATTGGTTTCCTTTGTGAGGACAACTCCTTCACTGAGCTATGTTCACAGAAAACAGTTCAATTCAGATAGGGTTTTTATGTACTCTTTTTATGAATGTTTGAAAACTTTTATTTCTTTGAAAACATAAAACCTATTATTCCAGGAATGTTGTGCTAGAAAGGGCTGTTCTGCAGCTATTGTGTATCACTTTATGACTACCTAAATGAAATACACCAAACCAATATTGTGTTAAAAGATTCAGGATGGTGAAATAGGCACAAAACAAAAATAATTGTATTCGTGTCTGAGTTGATAAATTGCACCACAGTTTTGTATTGTCTTCAGCTAAAACCTTTACCTCACCAATTTAGTTTTGTCTTTAAACAGGATTCATGAACTTTGATTCTTTAGGTCTAATGTTTTAGATAGTTACAGCTCCAAAACATCACATTAAAATGAGATAGTTTATTTTATCAGCTTGTCTAAGAAATTACCCATTCATTTGAGATAAAGCAAGAGTTATGTCACTCAAGTGGTCTAAACTTCTGCAAGGGCAAATTTGTTTTACCCAACATTTTAAAATGACTGACCGTCTAAATTGTTCTGATGGGAAAAGGTAGGCAGGAGCATAACTAAAAATGCGCTATCACCTCTAGCTTTTAGCTTGGGTATGGCAACATGCAAGCAAGCTTTATTTATAGAGCTCAGTGCTCTGGATGAAGTTTATGGCTGTAAAAGTTGGAACAAGCAAAACACCTTGCCCATTAAGACTCTTAAAAACAAGTAATAAAAAATTTAACTGGGTTCTGTAATGGACTACAAGTCAGTGTAGAAAGGTCGGTACAGGTGTAATTTGAGCATGCTGTTTCTTTCCTGTCAGGAGGCCCGTGGTTATACAGCCTTCAGCTGAGAAAGGGATGATTTATCAACACGGCCACACAAGGAATTACAATTATCTAAGTAAGAGGCAATAAAAGCATATATTACGCTTAATGTCATGCAGATGAACGAAGGCCTTCACCTTAATTGGGAGTCCTGATGGAAAAAAAGCTCATGGATAAGAGCTAATCTTATTTTCATTTTAAAAAGCACGGTCATCTCAACCAGTTGACTGTAAGTAAGTAAGTGCACTGGACCAGGGGTAACTTAATAACGACTTTAAAGGTTCAATTGCCCAGATACAGTTATTTGCTTTATTCAAATTGATGATTGTTTATTAAAACAGAGCATGGATCCAAGTATAGTTGTGATTTTGAATCTTAAGATAAATCTGACTTATCTGCAAAAAACAATGCAGAAAAAGTATAGTCCAGTAGGCTATTTGTTCTGGGAAGGTTTTGTCAATTGCTGTGAGACTGTTGAAGAATCTGAAAAGAAAGTAATAACAGAAAGCTAAAACAGAAATTGTTCCTCATTTCTGTGCAGTATTCTAAACATATTTCCTCAAATTGTTTCAGTTGCTTTTTAAGAATCTCTAACCTTTGGTCCACAGCTCTGTCTCAGTGCCCACATCAGCCCTGTTCGGAAATAGCAAAACACTGTTTAATGAAAGGAAAGAGGAGAGAAGGACAGAGCAAAAATAAGACAACAATCAACATTGGACTCTGACATTCAGAAAAACAAAACGGATCAAAGATGAGGTACAACATCCAATAAGTACCCTCTGCTAAAGGAAGTCAAACCGTGCAGTGGAAATAATGGTCAGTGCTTTACTAGGGATCATGTTTTGTTTTAAAAAGGCTTTAAAAACGACATTTTATTTTATTTTACATGGAGGTTGAAATAACATACTGACTGCAAAGATATAAATATTTGCAAACAGCACGTTGTACATTAATTATATCTTGCATCAGGCATCATCTTTGCAAAGTTATCTTTTAATGACACTGAGGGTTGCATCGTTACGCGTGTTTGAAAAATATTTTCCATGCCATTTTCAAATTAGCTGCAATCAAATCAAAATTAAGTAACAACTGTTTGTTGTCAACGTGTCTCAGACTTTGTCGAATCAGAGTCAGTGAAGAATGATTGCTCATAATCTACATGCAAGTTTCTCTTTTTGTTGATTCAGCATTTGTTTGTTTTTTTGATTCAGCATTTGGATAGAAATTTCCATTACCTTTCCATGATATTCTGTTTGGTGTCCCGTATATAATAAAACAAAAGAAAAAGAGCTAACTCTTCTACTGTTTTTTTGAACTGGACATATTTCTGTGTTTTGTGTAGCAGTCCCCACGATCTCTTACAAGAAAATCTCATGTGGTGCAGCTTTGCAAAGTGAGAACAACTTCAAACATACACAATTTTGTTTTGCTCTTTTAACACAGGATGTCAAGTATGTAAAAGCAACTGAAAGGTCTTGCAAATCTCCCCCACTAGGTTGGGAGAGAAGCATGTTTATGACCAGCTGTATGTGAATGGCGCTAATCTATGCATCAAGCAGCAGCACTCAGTCTGCACTTGGTAGATAAAGGCAACTGGCAGGGTTTAAGGCCAGGCTTAATATCAAACGACTACAGATGAATCCTGTTCTATCCAAAAGTGGCCCTGAAAGCTGCAAGACTCCATCCATGATTACAGCCCCTCCGACCATAGTGCCTTAAAAAACTGACTCAAGATGAGAAAAGATTGTGCTATTATTTAAAAAGTGGTGGAGAAACACGATGTTTTTCCACCATGGCGGAAAGCAATTCTCCGAGCTGGAGGTTGAAGATGCATGAGATCATTAATCTTTTAAAGAGGTGGCACATGGGATTCACTTAGAGGTCATGCATACATCATATTATACGCCTGGCAAGAAGCAGTGTTGAATACTAGCTTCATTGTGAAGAGTGGACCTGCCTTAAAAACAGCAATAAGCTATTCTTTCTACCTTTAGGGAAACAAAAATACATTTTTAGAACAACTTTGTATAAGAGGGATCGAGCCTAAGGCTTTTTGGCAATGATCCTTCTAATGAACACTGTATTGTAGTATTGGAGTCTGCATAACATTTGACATGTTTTGGATCTGTCTCAAATCAGCCTGCATGTAGCATTCATGACATTTATGTGCTCTCTGCATCCTTTCCTCAGACTGAGCATGTGTTTGTCTGATATTGCAGGGAGTTTGGCCGTTGGAAGGTGAACAGCTTGGCCCTGGAGAGACAGGAAAACAATGGCTTTTCCTTGCCGCTGGATCCAGAGTTCCTCCAAACCATTAGGCAGCTGGGCAGGAGGCCCAGCCTTAGCGCCATCACTGACAACATTATCAGGAAATATGGAACTCACTTCCTGCTCTCTGCTACACTGGGAGGTAAATTAAGTACATGGGTTGTGTTTCATTTTGATTTTATAGAGCTACCTTAATACTTGTGACAAACTGTGTTAAAAGGAGAAGTTTTGGGACTCTGAGTGTGTCCTGAAAGACTGAGCATATTTTCATATTCAGTAAATTGTCTGAAAACCATTTTACATTTTACAACTTTATCAAAAAGGCAATTTGATGGTGAATAAACCAAAATACAAAGAGTTACTATGTGACAATACTCATTGTTTACCCTCACACCCTTTCCAATTGTGAATCAGCTGTTCAGGTTACATGATAACATACAACAATAATAATAAATATTGTCATACAACAATAAATAAAATGTATAAATATACACATATATGTGTGTATTCTTAACATTTTTTTCAGCATCCTTACAGTAGTGTATTGACCTTTTGTCACTTTATTTTTCCACCCCCCCCCCTCCTTGTTGCTTTAAAGCATCAATAGAGTTAGTTCAACCCAGTGTATCTGATGCTCTGTCACTTCTTACATTGTCCTCAGTAAACATTTGAATAAATATTGGCTCAGCTATGAATGAGATTGTTTGTGGCTGCTTAAGCTCACATTCTCTAACTCACTATGCAAAATCTATCTTTTTAGCTGTATAACAAAACATATCATTGAATCCTCTGTTTCCAGAACAATAGATCCAAGTCAGCGAAACTTCTGATATGTGCAGCAAAGCACCCACAGCTGTCTGATGCACTATCTTCTCCCTCCTCGTTTCTGCCGACTCTTTTCATCTTCTGTCTCCTGTGCATAAGTTCTCATGTGATGAATACCAACAGTATTTAAACAGACTGGGTTGACAATCTTGTACATGATCCCTTGCAAACAAAGAGATGAAATACAGCTAAAGCATGTCCACAACCAACAGTATGACTTCTAACCAGTTTTACTTGTTTCCCTGTACAGTTTTGAAATTCTGAGGGACTTGCCAAAATGCATGATTTGTATCCTTGCAGCATATAGGATGTTGGATGCTTTCCCTTCTATTCCCTTGAGTATTGGGGTCCTGTCTCAGTTCCAACTTGAATATGATTTTCTGGTCTTCATGTCTCATTATAACACATTGTATGTTCGGCAAAGAGTATTATGAAGGAAGTTTTTCACATCAAACATTTAACTTTCTTCAGTCACAAAAATGTAATGTTGGTGTCTGAAATGAAAAACAATTTTTTGGCTAGTGCAGTACCACAAAGGACTCAAACTTCCTTCTACAGGGGTTTTCACTCACTTCCTAAAGTAAAATAAGCTTTTGTATTATCACCTTTTTCAGATAAAAATCAAAAAGTATTTAATAGTTCTATAAAAAGGGAGTGAAAACATCAAAAATAAAGAGTTAAAAGTCATGAAACCCTTTTAATATTAAAGAAAAGAGTAAATGCAATTACTGAAAGATGAAACAAAAACAAAGAAAGCATGTCCAACAATTAAGGCCTGAAAAGGAACAATCTCCTCAGGGTCCTAAACTCTGGATCTGAGAGCCCCAAAAGCTGTTTTTCCCTCTCTTTTCTTAAGACAAGAAAATCGTTCAAAGCAGTAATTGACACCAAATGAAATAAAAGATGGATAATCAGCTCTAATTTAAGACTTGACCCCAGCGTTCCTAATTCTTTAAAACAATTCTCAAGTTCAAAAGGCCTATTTGAATAATCTGGGTAGTGTGATAGTTCAAACACTACACAGCCACATGACTGAGCTTTGATTGGACCGAAAAAAAAACAGTTTTAAATCCTGCACATCTTTTCATCTATAACTGCAATCTTTTTCGTCTTTGCAGCCTTTGTTTCTTGCTCTCCTGTCATGAACCACATTTAGATAGTCAAACAGGACCATTGGCATCAACATGCGCTTATGCTTAAACCAAAAAAAAAGGAAATTCCCGTCTATCAAAAAGGAAAGAGATTGAAACAATGTGCTAACATTTTACGGTAACTGGAAATTTATATGATATTACAGTTTATTTTCCCTTTTAAGAACGTACACAAACAAAAAATCATGTTTTTTTTCAACAAAGTTAAAAGAAATTAGAGTGTTGTGTAGATGGTATACTCCAACCAAGTTTGTAGAATTTCCAAAAATTACTTTGGTAGTTCTTTATGCAAAAACTGACGTGAAATAGAAACATTGTAAATATTGATAATAGTTTTAAATAAATAATGTAAACTTACCCCCCCCCATTGGTGTATGTTAGTTCTGATGTCTATCCAAATTCCTGATCCCATTAGGAAGGATTTTTTCATCGATCACTCACTCCTTCCACCACCCGTCAATCAACCATCCTCGGTTCATTTTTATTTGAATGACTTTCTGTGAAGCATCTCCATTTGTAGATGATGGATTCAGATTTAAGGGCCAAGTGTTGTATATCACATGTTTGGTTTCCTTGGTGATGACCGAATTAACTTTAGCGGAAGCTTATATGTCATCATTTCTCACTTAAACACAAAGAGTGGTATGCGTGAGTTTACTGGGGGTCATATTTGAGTCATTGTTAATAAAGCTAGTGCATGCGTTACTGTGTGTGTTTATTCATAGGGGAAGAGTCGCTGATGATCTTCGTGGACAAGCGGAAGTTGAGTCGGACCTCTGAGGGGAGTGAATCCAATGGCACAGCTGTGACGCTGGAAGCTCTGCACCAGCTGGCTGCCTCCTACTTCATTGATAGGGAGAGCACCTTGCACAAGCTGCACCACATCCAGATTGCTTCAACTGCCATTAAGGTAAGAGCCAGCTTCTCTCCTGGCTTATCTCAAAACAGTCAGATCATTTTCACTTCAAATTGCAGGCATTGTTTGATTTTAACATATTCATTCAGTCTCTAAAGAAGTCACTGCCACAAGTTGATTGCTCTGCTGTTGATAATGTTATAATTGTACTTTTTAAAAACATGAAGTGGTTTTCATTAGATCTTTCAATAAATAAGGCAGGAAATTATTGCCTGCTGGGCATAAAAACACCTTAAAATCCACATAGTCATTTAACGGTTTTACTGTTTTCTAGCAGATTTGACACAATTGTGTGCAAACAGGACGATATGTGCACAGGAAAGCAATCATGGTACATACTTACAGTTGCATGCACTAACACTGACTCATTGGTGGACTGATTGCATTCTGACACTGTTAAATTTATTAATTTATTTCTTCACTTATATTAAGACAGTAAACATTAAGCAGATTATGTGCTGTGAATGTTTTCTTTTTTTCTTTTTGCTTCCAGTTTAACAGTCTGAGTCACTTACTGACTAACAGCCGTTTCAGTAATGATGGTTTTGGGTTGGGAAATTTAACTTGGTCTCCCTCCTCTGAGGATAAGAATTGAAACAATTTAAGAAAATTATAATTATACAATATTTAGTCAAGTGGAGTGAATATCACATACCAGTACTAGATTGTCTACTACAAGCAGTTACAGATTTGTAAGACCTTGATTGTCAACTGTGAATTACTTCAAGCAAGGAGAAGAGTATTTTAAAGTACCTGCTTGAGGGAATTAGAACTACTCAAAGACTTCAATCTCTGCACTGATTAACAAGCAATACATTTCTTACCATTTTTTTGTTTAAATTTGTATAAAAGAACCATTGACAATGTGTGAAACAATACTAGTAATGTTCTCCCAAACATTACCTAGAGACAACGCCTACAGTAAGGAAACCTCTTTAAATTTACTTCAGAAAAATGTCTTTTATTAATGTCAAACCATACATAACTCAGACACATAGTTTACATAATATGTTAATAGTTTTTAATGGAATCTATATGAAGAACATCAGTAAGAAGAGGGAGAGAACACCTCTGCGGTGGAAATGAGGTGCTATCGTATCTTTGTAGATTACTGTTATTTCTTATTTTGGCTCTAGCTACATATGGAATAATTTTTGTCCAGGCCTCTTTTTTCTTGTGTATAGGAAAAAAAGGAGATTCAGTTCTCAACAGGAAAAGTGCTTGATGTGGTACACAAGTTGTCAGAATTTCCATGTGGTATTTTTCCTTCAAACATAAATGTATGATTTTGTGTTTTATTCCCCCTGTTTGGAAATGCTGAGTAGAGGCAACTTTATTTTCTTTTAAAAAACTGTACTTCTGTATTCCAAATCTGTTGCGTCCACTTTTCTGAGGACAGCTGCATCTGCTTTCAGTGATGTTTTCTGTAACAGCTTGCCTGCCCTGAGACTTTTCTTTTCAGTGAAGTTTCAGGAGAGAGCCTCTCCACAATTTTGTCAGACATGTATAATGATCAGCTGCTGACACAAGCACTTTTACTTTAACTTGTGATTGCCTCATCTTATCACATCTTGGGACAGAGTAGCAGTTGCTAGTCATGCAATTTTTGCTTGCAATAGGTGAAGTAATGAAAATTTTTGTGTCTATATACATTTTAAACCTAATTTCAGATAAATAAGTTCAATGGACAATAAGTGACTTGATTCAAATTAAAGTCTATTCTTAATGGAATTAATATTTCGTTTTGCCAAAAAGACAAATTTTGATGCAACATAGCAGACAATTTGAGTGGTTCACTTGACATTATTTATCTGGTTGATTAAAAATAGCTTTTGCATGTCTCTCTGCTTACATGGCATTATGTGCATTTTATGGTGCTTTGATGTTATATTTGAGTAAACATGCACGCTCAATGAGCATGAGACAGTTCGACCAAAAGAAGAGATGAAGCGAGAACTATTGTTTATTTCCCTTCTTGCTCTTTCATGTGTTTTCACAAGCTCATATGGAACAGCATGCTGAGCATATAAAGATGCGCTTATGATGTGAAGATCATACTGCATCTTTTGCTGCTTAATACCTTCAGGGTGTATTCATCCATCACTCTGTCACTTGTTATCTGGCCAAGAGACTTGAAGAAGCTGAGTTTGTCCTTCACACTGGATGTTTTTCAGGCTTTCTGAGGAAACAGTTTCCAGATTAGATTTTACCTGCTTGTGGTACAGTAAACAAAACATTAACGTCATAGTTTCAAGGTAAAAACAGTCACCTGCAAAAGCCCCAATCTGAGGCACTGCCAGCTTCCTCATTCTGTTACTTCACCTGCCTCTGCAGCAATAGTTTGACTCCTGTGACCTGACTGAGGAATCCACATTTATTGTCTAACAGTGATTGTATAGATAGACTGTGATTCATTGGGTTCAACTGGTGCTACATGACAGAGGACTCATGTTTTAAAGAGATGTGCAACACATTCTCATTTGTAACTTGTCACACATTGACTTGGTCAAAAAGCCATTTGCATCCGTTTTCAATGCATGAAATACTCCTTCACCATCACTTTACGATGAACGAGGACCTGCTCTACAGCTGCATATTTCTACCTGTCCCTCTGTGGCTTCTGTAATGCACTGACAGCACCAATAATAAATGACAACAGAACGAATGGCTACCAAAGCAAGCCCTGGAGTTATTTTTACTTTGGGAATATATTTCAAAAACAGCCAAAAAAAAAGAAAATGTAAACAAAATTACTATTAATCATTCCTTCATGGTCTAATGCTCTTAACAATCATATTTAAGGGGTCACTTTAAATGATAATAATGGCATATTCAATAGCATTTAATTTTCATTTGTTTTTAAACGATATTCAGTCCAATAAAGCTGAATAAAAAATGCACACTGTGCCACGCTATTTATAGCACGTCCAAAGAGTGATTATCCAATAAACAAATAAAACATGCAGTGACTGCAGAATTGATTGGTCGATGTTTTTGAAGTCCCATTACTTTCACAGCTGATGTATAATGACAATTTGTTTGAAGATTTCAATTAATCATACCTTATGGGGCAGTGAAATCATTCACATCTATTCGTGCAAAAATATTGGAAAAAACATTTTCTATTTCACCTTTAAGTTACATCATCTCGTGACTGTTTTGTCTCTACATTTTATTTGGTTGATTCAGATACAGACTTTATTTAAACTTTGGATTATGGTTGAACTGCTTTGAAATCACAAGCTGTATCTGGGCTGTGGAATCAACTACGGTCCGGTTTCAGGCAGAGTGGATTTCTTTTCAGAGATAAATGTGGAAACATGAGCGGCTGACCTTTTCAGGATGTCCAGACTCTATTTAATTGCGTGTCATTCCTTGCAATGCATTCTCTTACTCGTCAGTCATGTTCTTTGAAAATAATGTTGTCAAGAGGATGTACCAGGTAGTAAACATACACTATACCAGCTTGGAGGAGTACTGTTCTCAAAGCAGAAACATGATTTCCCTCATTCTGATTTTGTCGCAGAGGCCCGAAAAACTAAATTGCCTGCCTTTTACTGAGAGGCAGCCCATTTTTCATTGACTTATCCTTAGTGGTGTCCTACTATACAGTCCATCAGAGATAAAACTGTACTTTCTCTAAAGTGAATTGGCAAGAGGATGGTGAGATTATTTGGCTGCCATCTCTGAGCCAGAGTGCTGCTAAAAACCCCTCTGATTGAGATGAATAGAAAAAAAGCCCTCTGTTTGTGAGGTGCTTTCAGGTGACTGATGCTAGATATTCACAGCATCAGCAGCCTATAATTTCAAACAATGGCTTCAATGAAGAAGGATGCCAAAACAAAGACCCCTTCAAGGAGAGCACCGGTCCACTGGTTTTTAGAGATAACATTTTTGAATGGTAGAAATGGCTGGCCGGAAGGCGCATCAGCAGTGGGAAATAATCGAAGATGGAGGGGGGGTGAGAAATGAAAACGAGGTATTGAAATAATGGCTCTGCTCTTACATAGTTTGATGAATCAGCTCTTCCATTACAGTAATTTCCTTTGAGAGCTTCTGTCATTTGTCAAATGTTTGTGTTATGAGTTAAGGCGACATATGCAACTGAGCAGAGGAGATGAGACAGGAAAAAAGCTTATTTGGATGGCCTTACGGGCCTGCTTTAAGGCATCTACAGGAAATTCGCCTTTAATTGTAGCGCAGATTCTTCAGCACTGGGAGTTTAAAGAACGTCTCTGAAAAAAGGAGCAATAAGGAATGTCTTACCTAATTTGCAGTGCTAGTCTTGGACATTTTCTTGGTTATGTAGTGTCATACTTCATTTGTCTGAGGCCTCACAAAAATCTAATGACTGCTGAATAAAAGTTGCAGAGGACATGGCTCCCTAAGTTTTGGGGCATTGCTAACGACAGGGTTACAAAAACTACACCACTATCCTTTTTCTGTGCATAGATAAAGAAATTTGACAATTTATTTAGCAAATTTACCTCTGAAGATATTAAAGAAAAAGATTGATTATAGAATGGGAGGAATTTTACCCAGATATTGTGCTTTAAACTGTTACTGCTGCGAAGAAGAGAATCCTGGAGAGCAGCAAGAAAATACACCATATGATTTGCTCCCTTGGCCCCTCTTCAAGTGGCTGCAACTTCCTCTTAAAAGCATTTTCTTTTGTGAACATAACACCATATACGGTATTAAATTGCTCTTTCTATTTCCAGAGGTCTCCCCCTCTGCTCCCATATGGCTTTGACTGCCCCCTCCCTTTCTAAAGGCATAAGATAATCGTATTCTGATGCTATTTTCTTCCTCTTCCCATTTTCCTTGCTTATACTTTAAGCTTATCCCTCTCTGCTCAACATTAGAGTGTAAGCCATTGCAACAAAGTGGTCTTAAAACATGCACCAAAATCCTCAAAGACTGCATAAACAGGCGGAAACATATCTCAGATGCAAATGTGGATTTACCCATCTCCTGTGCTGCGGTGATTAAGCGAACGACAATTCTTGAAGGTGCAGCAAATGAGGCAATTTTGAGATGAGCAATGATTTTCATGATACATTAATTCTGACTTTTACTTTTTTCTGTTTGTGTTTTTTCTTTTTGGTCTTTAGCAAGCAGAAAGTGCAGCAATCTAAGTCCATTGTTTAAACATCCAGCAACACAAGCTCACTAAGGGACATTTTGTGCTGTTTTGCGGAATTATTCATATAAGGGATTTACTGCGGCCATTAATCATCAGTAACATGCTGTTGTCTAACTGGCTCTGTAACAACATTAAGGCCTAAATAATAGATTCTTAAATAATAGATGTGCCTCAGAGCCATTTGTATCAATGGAACATGTTAACAGGCTAAGTGATGTGTTGCTCTGCCAAAGCTCCACATCATTAAGCTATCATGTATCCACTGTGAATTCTGTGCAAGACACAACACGATCCAGTTTAGATAATGCAGGTATTTTTATTGCTGACTTGTCGCGTCATTCGCCTTCATCAAGTTCCTTTTATCCAATTTGTCAAATGTATATTTTCAATTTAGGCTTCCAAATAAATCAGATAAAACTGTATTGCTGTTTTTGACAAATCACGTTTCAGTTAGAAACTATAAAGACAGCATGCACTTTATATATTTAAATATTTGTCATTGTTGTGCCCTTTTTCCCATTGCGGTTTCACAGCAAAACATAGTCCCAAAGGGATATTTAGGTGCAATTTTTCTGTTCGTGGATTACCTCTCTGGTAGGTAAACTGTGCATAAATACAGTTTATACTGAATCATCTGTAAAAATTAAGTAAAAACAGCAACTATGCAGTTTTCAGTCCTGTTAAGTTGCCCACATGCTGGCTTTCACATGTGCCAAAAGTTGATATCATTCACTCCTTATTGGGCTGCTTTCCTGTCTCAGAGGAGAACTATATCAACTTTACAAGCAGCAACGTTTCCCTTGACTGGTGTGTGGCAGCAGACATGGCAACACTTTCATAAAAAAGGGAGAAAGATAAAGAAGGATGCCTCCAGGGCTCACAGGGGAATCTTGCTTGCTTAACTATAAAGACAAATCAAAGGGAAAACATAAAAAGAAGATAGGAAAAACATAAAAAAGTAAAAATAAATCCATATAGGGCAAGAAAGCTCGCTGAATGTTGAAACAGAACTAATACAAGTGCAATGGCACTGGTAACAATGCTATTCATCCTCATAAAGTTTAAAAGGAACACTGAAGTTGTAGTTGCTAGTATTGGTCAAATATCTTCTAATTTGTCACTAATGTTCCATTGATTTTTGCAGTCATTATCTCAATTCCCTCTAAAAGCATTTAAGTGGTAAAAATGATCTGAGGGGTATTGTTTCCTTTCAGCTGAAATACGGTTGTTGCCTGACTTTGTGCACAACTGCAATTAGTGGAAAACAGATAGGTACAGCTTGAGAGAGAATTGCCTAAAAGGTCATTATCACAGCTTAATGGTACATTGAGATGAGCATTAGGATTATTATTAGCAAACTTGGCTGGAATAATTAGAGTCTGAAGTTTCTATTTGATTCTTTCTCTTTAAAACCTGAAAACATTCATTGATTTGCTTGATTTGCTTTCAAACAACATTGAGAGCCCAATGGATATTTATTGACGTTTTAACTCTCTTCCGTATTAACCTTTACTATATCAGTCAGCCCTAAAGGCAGACAGAAACACACACAATAATATGCAGGTATTTATCCAAGCCATGTTTCCAGGCTTAATTTTCAAAGCAGTATTTAGAGAGGGGGAATACATCAAAAAGGTGGGCCTGCAGGGCATAGTGAACTCCTGGTGATAGGATAAACAAGTCACGTCTGCAGTTTGAGCATCACAAACTGCTTAGTCTAGAAAAGCCTTTAAGTGCAATTAAATGTTCCATTAAATGCAGCTGTTAGTTATTCCAACATAGTCAGCACAATTATCTTGTACTCAGTTATGGCACATTAATAATTACCCCGCCAGCTGATCCATGTCATTAACATATCATATTTTTAGTATAACTTTATTTCTTTTTTCTCTTTTAGCGAAGAAAGAAAAAGTTCAATGATGTAGTGAAGGCAGTAAAATATACAGACAGAAGTTCTTTCTTTTTGGCTTTTTTTGCTTTTTATTATTATCATTATAATTTTCTGGGGTCGCTTTCAAATTGAGAGGACTGACTGTGCACACATGCTCTGTTCCACTGGGCACCTTTTTGCAGATGGTCTCATTGCTATGCATAGAAGAGCCATGTCTAGATTTGCATTTGGTCAATTTTTCCGTTTAAGTTGGACATCTGTCTGTAGTAGGATTTTAATCTGCAGGTCCCCATGGAGGCTGCTTGGATTTTAATTAATTTTGTTAACGCATCGATAATAAAACAAACAAAAAAAACACGGAAGTGAGTATTTCTCCCCGTCGGTAAGCCCGATCTGCCTGTCCTGTTTAGATTAATGTCACTGGATTTAAAGGACTGCTTTTATAGCAGTTAGTTAAATATATTTTTTTATTCCAGACTTTATATACAGATCTTACAGCTTGCATTTCTCCTCATGTCTTTTTCTACTCATCTGTTCCTTATTGACCCTGTAGTTGTCAAAAGCAGATGTCAACAGAAAGGCAACTTTTCTGCCCGGAATGGCAAAAGTCTTCCCTTTCCTCCTGGCAGGATGGTTGTTGTCATTAATCTAGCAAGGAGATGTGGTTACTTTTTTATTGACCTTTGGGAAAAATATTAAAAGCAGGCCCTGTCATAGTGTTTGGCAATAATTCGCAAGTGACAGCGAAGGAGATGGATTTCCCTTCAGGATGACAGTTTATCTTTGCTGCCTATGGTGTCTGGGTATGCTCTAAATCAAGCTTTTGTCAAGGATGATTGAACTGAAATAGTGAACAATCTAACTATAAGCTCAGAGGAGATGAGAGATTCTACAGAGTTGTTTAAATGTGTGTGTATGTGTTTTATTATCATAAATGTGGTATTGTCTTTGGGGCTTAGGTATGCAGCAGTGGCATCTTTTTTAAAGATTTGCAGCACAAGCTCAGATCTTTTTTGTCTGACTGAAAAGTTATTCTGTTTTTACTTAAGTTTTATGCTTCTAAGTTAGTTTTTTTGTACCCATTCTCTCCAGGGGATAGGCTGAAAGCTCCTCAACATTAAAAAGAACGGTTCTTGCAATACAGTACATTCTATTAAAAAAATTAAGTCACCACACCTTGAGGAAGTCAATTTGCTGATCTCTCTCTGTGATCTTTCACACTTGGGTAATTAAATCCACCCCTGGCTATTTCAGAAAGTGTTATATTTTATCAAACTTGTTTTGCCTTTGTAGATAGTTTTTTTTCTTTTTGTACCGTTGTCTGTATTTGCTTCACTAGTAGCAACTTTTCATTGTTGAAACTAATTTATTTCACAACTCTTCATAAAAGCTCCCCTGACCATGTCTCAATGTAATAAAATAAACTGCTTTCTTACCATATTTTTACCTTTGTGTTTTTATGATCTTACATGGAGACATTATTAAGTCCTCAAGCCTTTGCTAGGAGTGAGTTTCATTGACTTGCCTATATCAATAAGTGAGCTCCTGAATCTGCCAATTTAAAACTATTCTGTAGAGTATAGACTGAGGAGGTAAGGGCAATCATTTCAGTTTCAAGAACATGACATGTATGGCTGCAATAATAATAGTAATAAAAACTCGTTGATTGTACTTCAGAGTAGAATTTTTTCAGAAGCCTTTGTCCTAAGCAGTTTTTTTTTCGCATTTCTTCAAGACACTCACTATACAACATAACTTCCATAGTTTTATCCATGACAAAATAACGTTATCAACAAAACTCTTAATTATTGTCGCTTAATTATGCCCATTCCTACATGGCACCATGACCATTATTATAAGCTTTTAAAACATTGTGGCCGATGGGCCTACTTCGCACTGAACTTGTCTTGTTTTTACTGAATTTATATTGCCTGAAAAAAAAATTATCTTCTTTCTCTTTCTTTTTTTGGTTGACTGCGGTTAATTGAATCGTAAGGCTAACTATGTGAAAAAAATTGGTCATCTTTCAGTGTGGTGCTTAAAAGTACATTGAAATAATTTTCAGTGTTCAATCTTTCTGTAATGCTTCTCCCTTTATAAAGAAACAAAAATAAACACATGAACACATATAGTAACAGCTCATGTCTTGTCAGTCCAACACCTGATCAGCTTCTTCCTCCAAGACATCAAAGCCAAATGTGATGAATGGTCTCACTATGAAAAGTTTGATGGACTTTTGATCCCAAATTTTGATTAATAAAGAAAATAAATTCATACTGAAAAAACATAAAAAGTTCTATTACAAAGATTAGTACAAGTTGTTAGGATTTCCTGCTACATCACAGAGGGGGAGATTTGTGTGTAATTTGACATTAAATCAGGGAAATAATGGCTTATAGTCTGTTGCA
>JAVQJG010167119.1:0-11305 GCA_036024015.1 Craterocephalus amniculus
ATTTCACGTAAGCCAACAGCAAGTCAGACAGAAAAAAGATAATGGCGCCAACCTGCTGCTATCACGCTTCCCCTCAGCTTCAGTGAAATATGTCAAATTCTGTGTGTTTGATGAAAGATTGGAGTTCAACAGGCTAAAGTCAGGAAAGGATATCTGACTTTGTCACATGGCCAGGATGCAAAGGAACATTTAAGTCTCATATTCAAGCTGAAATTATTGCTGCAAGCCTGCATTGGTTTACTTTTCCTGATGTGAACAGTGGACAGTCAACACAGAAGAAGAATTAAACCGAAATAGCTGAAGAGTTAAGTTGTATCTGGGGGCTGAGTTGAAAGAGTATTCATTATCTTGCTATGATATGGTAATAAATAAAAATGTGGTACTTTTCTAATGATTTTATAAAAGAGGTGCATTCTTAGTTGCAGGTTAAAGCTTAGCATACTAGAATATACCTGCCATTTTTCACAGTGCTGTGTCCTAAAAATGCCGTTGATATATTTCATTGCCCAGTTTCTCTGTTTTTACAAGATGATTTTACACCTAGTAGTGCTGTTTAATGCTTTTAGGGTTATAAACAAAGGTGTATAAAAGGTATGTCATTAACCTGTTAAGGAAAACACCTCTATTGGTCTGATTGCCATCCTATATTTGATTTTATCCTTCAGGCTAATTGTTATCTTATTAGTCCAAGGTGGTTATAAATAGGCATCCAGATAATGTTGCTCTCACGCTCAGTTTCTGTTATTTTCAACGGCGCAATACTGTGAAAAGGTTTTTTAAGGCTCAGCAGGTGAAGTGAGGAAAAGTGAACAAGAGAGAAAACCAATATTTAGCGGGACCTGAGTACACTTTGCTTCTTTGAGAAATTTCCACTTTAGAGTACATGCGCCATCTGATACAGCGACAAGGTTGTTCTTTATGATTCTGACAATGTCTGAAATTATTTTCAGCCATCCATCCATTTTCTATACCCACTTATTCCAATTCAGTCATACCAGCTGAGGTAGGCAGCCTGATAGCAGTCCTCTGTATTGCTTCATCACAGAGTCAACACAGGGAGACATACAACCAATAACATTCATACTCGTGCAAAATAACACCAATAAACCAAGGACACATGTTTTCGGACTGTGGAGAACATGCAAACTTCCAGAGAAGAATACAAATATTCTAAATAACCTAAAACCTTTGCACACCCTTTAATGTTTGGTTTTTCTCCTCTTTCCTATAAAAACGCCCATCTTTGTTTAGGTGGTTGACATAAAACAGAAACTGAAGATGTCCAAGAAATTTTGGTCCAACCTACCTGAGGCGATGTGTGTGGAGGACAGAATAACTGTAGGAAATGCCAGTGATGAGGAGTGCTGGAATGGACATACCAAGGGCAGGTGAGAGCAACAGGGGCCCCAAGGCTGATGAATGTGAGCACAAAGGGTTTCTTAGAATTTCCAAAGTCTATGTAACCCACCTGATCTTAAGCAGTCTGATCCTTGCATTAAGAATTAGGTTGTTTACTTTCACGGACTTAATCTCCATTGTGCAGGACCTCGGCATACTTTCATTCAACCTAAACCAGGGTGGCTTCCAGATCCTGCATGGGCAACCCTTTACCATGTTATAGTGTCATTTGCATGTTTTTTGTTGGTGCTTGTTGGGGAAAAACGTGCTTTTATTGTGCTCTTATTTTATTGTATAGTGATTAGAACTGGTGGGTCCTGACCAAAAAAGCTGGTTGTGAGCACGTTTTTAGTGGGTCAGGAGCTTAAAACATTCCCAATTCTCCCATTCACTCCTCCAGGCTTCAGTCTGAATATTGCTGTTACACCTCAAGTTGAAGTGAACACAACATCATTTTCTTGAACGGATAATGAGTTTCAGTATTTACAGATAAGATAGAAGAAAACCTAACTTTGTAAACTTGAAATTTTTTTGTTTTTTAAATCTTTTAAACTTTGTGGTTAAAAGCTGTTGGTTGTCATATATTCGGTGAGCATTCTCCACTGATTCTGTTAAACATTTAAGTGCAGATTAAGAACAAGCCTTTATTTACCTCTATGTTATACTTTTTATGTCATCCCTTTTGCAGGAAAACACCAACTAAAACGGTTTAAAAAGTGGCTTTTACTTAACTATAGCTACATATTTCACATATTTCAAATCTTTTCTTTTAACCATTTCTCAGTTGTTGTACTATTAATTCTGTACAATGTGAGGTTTATACAGTTGTCAACAATTGTCACAGCTTGTCATTAAGGCATAATGATGGGTCTCAGAGCTAAACCAGATCTAATTCTTAAACAAAACATCCCACAGCTACTTATAGGGTCATGTGCACTATTTTTATTCTGGACATATACTGTGCGATGAAAATAATTAAATAACTTTCAACTCTAATAATGCAAGAGTAATTAGATTTTAAGAAGAAGCAGTAGATGCCTTCTTTTCCTTGTGTGACCCAGTGAATGAGTTAAGGGTCAAACATGTAACCTCTTTGAACTCAGAGAGATTTCATATGATGCATGAGCTGAAGCTTGTGGTGAAACAATACACTGTTATGTCAAATGATTTGTGGCATGCCCTCACATGATTAAATGGGGCTGTGGGCAGCTGACATGTTTTTTTTCCCCTGGAGAAATACTCAATAAGTGTCTTAGTACATTACCAAACATTATGAGGTTGAGTGCTCATTTTGTAAATACTGTATTGTGACCTTAAAGAGTGAGAATTAAAGAGAGAATTAAACTCATATCTCAGAACTAGAAAATGTCAGTGGACTTAATCCACCCTGAGCCACTGTCTTGGCATAAACCTGCTCAAAATTATTTGCATATCAGCCAGTCTAAAACAAATGAACATACTGCTTTGTTCTTATAGGTGTTGCCTTTAAAAATAGTGTCAGAAATCATATTTGTTTTGTTATAAGGTACTTTCCGGAAGTCCAAAAGGATGGCCTAACGAACCAGGTGAATAACCCCGAGGTATCTGTTGACATCACACGCCCAGACACCATCATCCGTCAGCAGATCATGGCTCTTCGGGTGATGACCAACAAGCTAAAAAATGCCTACAATGGCAATGATATCTACTTTCAAGACTCAAGTAAGTTAATTGCCTTGCACACAAATTTATCAGCGTGCCACTTTTTTCCTATCTTAAGGCAGAAAATGTATTTTTAGAGTTGCCCTCAGCACCCCATGCTGTCAAATTCATGCTCCAGCTCTTGTTACCTACCCTTGAGGCGGAGGCCAGCCTTAAGAGGTAGGGTACTGAAGCTGCAAGTACGCAACAATGGCAGTGTGTGATCTTAAACGACAAAAGTAAATGCTAAGATTTTGAGTGCTTGCAGTGATGAAAACTGTAGGCATAACAGTGTCTGCATGAGAATTTGCTTTAACATTCTCAAATCAAACCACTTACTATGAAAGCATTGCTGTATTTTAATGAAAAGCAGACATGTACATAAGCACTGAATAATAGAATGATTGGTATTGTGTACAATCTTTCTTTTTTCTTCAGTCCGTATTATCTATGTTTTTGACCCTTGGTAACTACAGAAAATACACAACTGTCTTTATTAACATTTCTCCCATAGTTTTTAATGTTCATTTAAAGATATGACATAGAGAAACAGCAATCAAAACAAGAAAGTAAAAAAAAAATTCTATTTCATAAATATTTAAGAGTAGAGGAAATGGAACAATCCTTTAAACCAATATTGTTTTAGCAAACTCCATCCATCCTTCCCACTTTTACAGATGTGATATGTAGCCTAATATGTCACATTCTCACAACACAACACAGCTTATTTACTCCAAAAGATTGTCCAAAGAAGTCCAAAGACATGCATGTTAGGTTCATTGGACACTCTAAGTTCTCCCTAGGAGTGAGTGTGTGTGAGTGGTTGTCTGTCCCTCTACTGTATATGTGGCCGTGCAACAGACTGGCGACCTGTTCAGGGTGTACCCCGCCTTTCGCCTGCTAACAGCTGGGATAGGCTCCAACCCACCCGCGACCCAATTGGATTAAGCGATTCAGAAAATGAATGAACGAATACTCCATAACATGCATAATTTCCATTTGTTGTATTCTTTGATAATTCACATCTATTGACAATCCATTCCCTTTTAGAATAGATAAAATATATAAAGCAAGTTGCTCAGTTTTGAATATACATTCAAATAGGTTTTTAGTCCCCTTTAACCATTGAGAAAATATCTGTAGCTTAATACTTCAGTCTGCAAGCTGCAAACAAAACAGCTGTCTGTTTTTTGTCAAGATTTGGTCAGGTAAAATGAATGTACGATCTCAAAATATGTAGAAAATACCTATAAAGATACCTAAATAATAATATACTGAAACAATGAGCTTTGGTTTCCTTAAGAAAAATGAGGGAAACAGTGGGCATGAAGGATTATTTTTGAAGATACATTGGTAATGTCTAAATGATCCACTATAAAACAAGGGAAAATGTTATTTTTCTTTATGACTTAATGTTACGAGAATATTTTTATTGTAGAGCTGGAGCAGTAAGTTAGACATGGGTTAGAATTGTTGGATTGGTTTGTTTTCTGTTGTTACTCTGTAGCTGCAGTGATATGTTCATTCTGCTGTGTGGTTTTTCGTGGTGTTGCAGGCGACGAAGGCAGTGGCTCAGGCAGTGGCAGTGGCTGCACGGATGTCTGCCCCACAGATATGGACGGTGCTACCACTGAAATCCCGGTGGTCAGAGCAGATCGGAGCGGGCCTTTGGAAGGCTCTGCCCAACTCTGTGCACCTTCTGTACTTCCAACCATGTTGGCCCTCTCAGTCGTAGCTCTTCACCGACAATGGAGATAATACCGGAGCAACACACTAAATATGGACAGCAGGGTTTCCTTTCCTCTCCTCTTCTGCAGTTTTTGTATTCAGGCAAATTGGAGCTACAGTCAAGCAGACAGCATTCAAGCAAACCAGCCTTGATGGAGGAGTCTGCTCTGAGAAAGAGAGTAGTCATGCATCATGATTTCCCACTTTCCCAAAGATCATGCAGTGCCATCCCAAGACTCTATATTTTCTTGCATCATTCAACATCTAACTATGATGCTAACCCAACAAACTCTGCTGCAGAGATTTAAAATATAAACACATTTGTTGCACATGTGGCAGGTATCAATGTAGGTCTCCAAGTGGAAAAAATAAAAAAGCACTTTGATTCTTTTGATTTTTTTTTTTAAATACAAAAAAATGTGTTTTAAAAAAAATGTCAATAATGTGATTGTTTGATGCACCTGAAAGAGATTCAGTTTAATAAATGTTGATTATTCTATTTTAAAACAAATTATGATAAAAAATGCCAGAAAATTTGGGAAGATATGATTTTTACCTAAAGTTGAATTAAGTTCCATTGTCATCAACTCATTGCCAATTATTGATTTATGATGCAGTGCAAGTATACTCACCACAATTTTGTTTTTCTTTTATCTTTGTTTTTAGATCAAATGCAGCCACTGAATTGTGCTTCTTTATCTAACGTGTCCCAATAATTTCAGTACTGTTTTGAAAGACTGTAGGTGTACTATCATAGTTTGATCAGCCTTTTAGCTAGTCGCTGAATCTGTTCAACGGTGGCCTTGTGCTAAAGCTCACTCAAAGAATTACTGTAAGGTTAACACTATATACCCATTTGCCTTGCAACAAATTTATTATCTGCAAAATATTCTCATATCATGCAGTTTTTACGCTTTGCTTCAGGAGCATTCAACTTGGTTAAAATTATTTAGTAGTTTTTCATATATTTTGCAGGGAAAGTACCACCAACATGCAGATATGCAACTGTATCAAAATTATGCTGTTATGTTGTGGGATGGATGTCCTGGTGTAAAACTTAATGCATACAAGGAGGGCTAAATATTGTTTTTTCTATTTTCTATTGCTTGATAAAATCATTAGTTCTAATGATACTCAGCATTGGGTTGCCACTAAACATCACTGGTGCAATGTCACTCAGTAGATTATTAACTGTGCCAAAAAATAATTGAAAAGAATTCTCTAGACATGCTGCACAGACAGCAGATGGAGGCCAGTATTATGTCCTGTGTATTATGTGTAAATGGATATGTATAAATTAATAGTGACTGGGGCCTGTCAAGCTCTGTGCAACATCTTCCAATCACACAGCAAATACTTTGATAAAAACACCGTATACAGGAACAAAACATGCGTTTGCTACTTCTGCACTTATTTTGTACCTGTTTTCACAGTTTTGAAAAGAAAGTCATCAAAATGAAAACTGTCGCTCATAAATATACATGTATATAGACCACAGTTGTGAAAGGTGTGGGATTTATTAAGAGCAGCAGCAGCAAACAACACACAGTGGTTAGTGGGAATGCAAAGAAAGAGTCCCTAAATTTATCTGGAAAGCTTGAATGGTTGTGTCTGCTGCACAGACAGGCTTGAAGCCGACCACAGTCACCTGTGAAATGAGAATCTGTGGAGACTGGACAGGGCTGAATGCTTCAGTGAAGCCCCTCAGTAGAGCGTACTTACAGAGAATGTGAGAGGCCTGGCACTGCTCAGGGGGGCGGACAAAACCTGCCTGTACGTACATCCACTGTTCTCTGCGTGCCCCACAGGTCTCTAACCACCAGGCCAGCTAAGCTTACATATCCACAGAATTAGCCTGTATTATGCCCTCAGCAGTATACCAATAAATAATTGTTGAGCTTTTCTTTATTGCGTTCAAGTATGCATTTGCATTCACGCTGCAAGAACAAAAAGTACAGAGAGAAAATCATGGGTTTCAATTAAAATGATTCTTTATTATGACTTTTGATCTCACAGGATGCCCTTTTTATGTTTTTTATCATTCAACTTGTAATATTTTTGCAATAAAAGATGGGAAATAGAGGTCTGGTAAGGAAAATTATCTGAGAAATTGAATGAGAAGAAAAGTCTTTCACTTTCCTTTTTTTAACAATTAATGCATTGGTGTATGACATCAAATCCAAAATAGGTTCATTTTATTCTAATTCTGAATATATCAAACTGGGGTGAAGAACTAGTCAAGCATATATGCCTTACATTTTTCAGTGCAATTAAATTTATTGCATTTGTGTTTTGTTACTGTTCTTGAGAATAAATTGTTATTAAAAACATTCCACTAGATTTGTGCTTGTGGTAATTTTGTGAAATGACATTAAAGACAAAAATTGGGTAATTTTTTTAATACAATAGTGTTGTAGTTAAAGTTTACATCTATTCAATTTTGATAATTTAAGGTTTTAGATTATTCCAATGTGTAATTAGATTAATTTCTAAAAACCTCAGAATCATTAAGTTACAGGATCAATGTCTTTGTCTTGCTTCACAGTCAAGCCTACATTGCAGACTGACTGCAGCACCACTCTGAGGGATGTATGAGTACTGAAGTGTGTTTCAGAACAACATGTGAAAGCTAGGCCTCCTCTGTGTACTTTCTATTTGTGAAATCCGCTTTTACCAGGGGTTCAAAGCCTCTGTTTCTCCGCTGACGCAGGTAGAGCACAAAGATAAGGAGAAGCACCAGGAGACCGATGAAGACTCCTCCTAAAGTGGAGCCCAGTACAAAGACACCCGGTCCTCCTCCTGTATCTGTAAAGATGAAGCACAGGTGGAGATATTCACTAAAACCTTTTTTCTTTCTTTCTGTTTTTTTAAAAGCAAAACAACTGAATACAAAGGTCGTCTTTTGCTTCAGGCTATGATCATTTATGCTCTGATACTCTTGACAAAGATAAGTTTGAAGAGTCCATGAAGTAGAATTGAGTCAACATTTGTCTGCTGTCAATGAATATGCCTGAATATCCATTTACCTACAACATATTCATGTTAAACTTAATGGAATGTGTGAATGTAAAACCTAATAAAGACAATAAAATCAAGTATGAAAATTCAATTTCAGACTAATACACTGAAAGGACTGAATTGAAAGCATCATTAGGCAGAAAAAATTAGGAATTTGGATGTAAAAGTGTTCAGATCTTTAAGTTGAATTGACAACTTAATAAAACAGTGAAATAAAACCGACAAAAAAAAAATAAAATTACACTATAATGTACAATGAAATTAAATGCATTCACCAAAAATTAAAGAAATCCAAAACTCTACATTAAAATGAATATAATATATATTACTAATATTATTAATTTGAGGACAGAACAAGCAATCAATACTGCCAACTAAGTCATTCCAAAACAAAATTAATTTGTTGTAAGTCTCAAAATGTGCTCACTGTCTAGCGAGATGGAGTAGGAATATCCCAGCTGCTCAGATGTGACGTAAATCTCCTCATTAGTGATCGGAGGGAAGAAAGGAACCATGTTGTAGTCCCTGTTGTGACCTATGGGGGCCATCTCATCTGGGAAGGTAGCATTGGATGGAACAAACCTCCGCATCCACTCGTCAAAAATGGCATCGGTAAAGGCATGGAGCACCTGAGGGTTAAAAGGTACACAATTTAACAAGGCAAAGAATTTGTCACTGCTATGTGGTTTAAGACTAAACCATTAAATTGAAACCCTGACCAGAAAGATGGGGTCATTGGCTGCAGAGTGAGACAAAGAGTTGGTTCCATTGAGAAAAGCATGGACGAGGTTGTGAAGGTTATCTACTGTGTCATCCAGCTCGCCGTCTGGCTTTTCATACCCTTCAAGAGCATTTCTGTGAATGGCAAAGCACAAGAATTGTTTAACTGATTAGCCAACAGAAATACAATTAATGCAACATGTTTTTCTCTTTTCTACATTTCTACAAGTCTAAAATGAGTTAGCTCAATTTAAAACAAAAAGAGAGAGAGAAAAACTTGCTGCATCAATTCTATTTTTGTTGGCTAATTTGTTCCAAAAAATAATCTCAATTTTTGTTTTATCTTGAGTATATCCCTGTTTCTAAAGGTGTTTAACTGACAAGGTTGTTACCCTCAGTCATCATTTTTTTAACAATCATTTGCTTCATGCTACTTAACTATATGACAGGATGTTATAATTTGATCAAATTCTGATTTATTTCAAGTTATTTAGAGCATTTTTTTATTGTCATCAGATGCAGTTGTACCTAAAGCTAAAGGAGGAGTTGGTGAAATATGGAGGGCTATCAAAGTCCCTGATTCCAAGGCAGCTTCTGACATCATTCATGGTGGGGAGAGGCTTGCTGGCTCTCTCCATTATCCCTCTCTGAATGAAGCCTTCACTGGTGCCATTACACAGAGTTACCAGACGGTTGTAGTCGTCCAAGCTGGAAAGAAAGAATGTTTTTTGACAATTTTACACATTAACCAATAGTTATTAGGAATTATTTTCTTTTTGCCTTCCTTATTTTATTCTTACCTGTTACATACCACACCCCATCGGGAGAATCTGGACTGGTTACTGATGAGAGCGGGGTTCTCAGGGTTCCTACCACCCAGCAGAGCGTCGGTACACACATCACACTCACTCTGCCCTGTGGCAAAGTTCCAGTAAGGGATGGCAAAGTTCTCATTGCCTGTTAGTCTCTGTAAAGTCAAAGCAAATTTTCTTTTTGTTATCTTAAACTTTTAAAAAAATGTTCAAGCTAACACCCAGCAATTGGATTTTTTTATTTTTTTATTTCAAGGATTTATCCGAACTGACTGTAAAACAAATCAGATCTTTGCTTGACTTCTACTTTTTTCCCATCAGTACACTTCATTATAAAATTCACATGCATTAAATATTAATCCCTTCTCAGACAGTGAGATAAAAAAAACTTCATCTATATGCTGTGGGGTAGTGGACATTTTAAAAAGCCAGAGGGGAGGATGTACTAAAAAAAAACTCCTTTTCTACTTCTGTCTTCCTCATTTATTTAATGTCCGTCCCACCATGTGATCATGGGGTATGCACATGCTACTGTAGAAATTTTCTCATTTAATGTAAATTACCCCTGGCAGGAAGCCATTTTATATTCTACTTAAAGTTTTAGTTGCTCTTTAAACCATCTCAGCAGGTGTAGTTAGACAAAACATGATATTGTCCCAAGTCTCCCATCACAGTCAACATTTTGTCAAACTAAAAAACGCTGCGAAAAGAGGTGCAGGTTTTAGGCAAGGCAAGGCAAGGCAAGTTTATTTATATAGCGCTTTTCAGGTCCAAGACAATTCAAAGCGCTTTGCATACAACATAAGAATTACAATAAGATGAACACAAAATCAAACACAAAATCATCAAAAATTGCGATTAAGTCTAGTTGACACCACTCTCATAAAGCTTTATTTTCCAGTTTTCTCAGGACATTATGTCCTTCCCCAGCTCTAAGATAACCTGTGTCATCATTCAACTGTCTGAATGTCAATGTATAAAAAACATTATGATAGAATAAAATCTCATTTTAAAGTATTTACTGTGGGCCTATGTCGTGTTTTTGAGAGCTCCCCTAATTGCTCCTAGCCTCTCACCTGGTAACTACTAGGATAGGCTTATAGATGCAGATGGAAGTTCTCCAAACCTCAATGTATTTCATTGTTTTTAGGCAATGAATGTAGAATTTCAAAGCCAGAGTTCAGGACATAAAGAGCTATTGTTCTCAGTGATATCATCATGAAACATATTCACATAAAACCTGTCAGTTTGACTGATTGAAGCTGATGACCCTTAACTTAACAGCCTAATGACAGCTAAAGTTGACTGTTTAAGTTATGAAGTGATAACAAGTGCTAAGGCCATGATAAGAAACATATTGTGTTTTTATACTTTAAGGCCTCCTCAAATACCCTCAAAATAGTATACTGAACCAGAGAGCGATTATGATTCAGACATTTAGGAAATCACATATAAACGCATTGACTAAAGTCTTCAAAATATCAGATGACCAATGTGTAAACAGTGTACATGGTCTAAAACTGACCTCTAACTGCATGTGAATTTAGGTCTTAATTACAAAATAATGTTTCCTTCCATGCTAACAGTCAGTAGAAAAAAATAATGAACTCTTAACCATACCTGAAGCTCTCTTTCCAAGCTCAGGAGGTGATATCGGTGCCAGGTGATGAATGCGGGACCTTTGTGTGAGAAATCAATGGCTCTGAACGGGCGACCTGGACCTGCAGCAAAAATACAAGTTACGTTACCTTCTAAAATTGGGAATCCAAAGCAACAATGACTTCAACAACAGCTACAAGCAAAGCAATACATTCAATTCTAATTCATAGAAAATAAACTATGGTGTAAGATAGCTGTCAATTAGAATTTGTGTGCACAAAACCACAACCGTGCATAATCATATAAAGTTGTGCATAAACAAAAAATTGTAAATTCACATCTTTGTAAAA
>JAVQJG010167124.1:0-12786 GCA_036024015.1 Craterocephalus amniculus
ATATATGAACTGTCTCATCTTCCTTTTCCATTTTATCACTGAGGCAAACTTGGTAATTATAATGTATATGTATGTATATATATTTACATATATAGATAGATTTGAATATAAAGATATGCAAATCAAACAAAAAAGTAAAAATGAAATGAAAAACATGCACTGGACAAATACAAGCATGCACTTAGATGATGATGAGGCCTGAAATCTTTAGCGGCACAATTTTAAACAACTGATGATGCACCTTTCCCAACCCCTGAAAGTTACCCGACTAACTCGCTGTGTACCAAAACACATTCTCAAACAAACTACACGGCCGTCGTTTTTCGTTTTATGAAGCGTCGCAACACACACGCATGTTGCTACATGTACAGGAGAGTAAGCGGTATGAATATAGTCACATTAACAGGTGTTGTGTTGGTTACAGCCATCTGTGTTAGATGCTGTAAAGGCATTTTTCTGATCTTCTCTTTATGGTGAGATAAGTGTACATCTTTCATTTATCATTTATACTTTTTTTCATTTCATTCTCTGAAAGAGTGGTTCGAGCGTCCGTAGCGGCAGTATTCCAGAGGAGAAAACAAATAGTTTTGAATGCTGCATGAAATGACCTCAAAAAAAATAACGGCTACTATTTTTTTTTTTTATACTTAGGGCTTCCTCTTCACTTGGCCTTGCATGAAAATTCTTTAACTTGTCTGATTTGTCTGTTTTCTTCAGTTTTTTATGTAAAAAGTGCCTCTTTTCCGACGTAGCGCCAGTTCCTCGCCGTCCTGGCGTGGGATAGTTCTTGCTGTATGGTTGGCTTTGGTTGCATAACACGCACTTTGATGCTTCGCCAAGGGTCTGCTCAGCAAGTGAAATCTTCAAAGTTGCCCTGGCCTGGATGGTGAGGTAGCATGTTCCCGGAATAAGTCGACGGTGTGCGCAGGTTCTCGCAAGGAGCCTGAGAGACAAATGCAAAGAAAGAGAAGGTTTAAATGGCAGGTATTATAAAGTCGAGAAGAGGATAAAGACGTGATCAGCACTGTAGCAGAGGGAGCATAAATGTGCAGACGGGGATAAAATCTCGAAAAAACATCAGAGGAAAAACATGACGTGAGCAACAAGCTGGGCCGAGAGGGGACGGGAAATAGATTGTTGAGCGACGCTCTGAAAAATAATGAAGGTGGATGGAAAAAGAAGACTAGCAAGTGAGTCAGGAGCACATCTTTACCTCGCTCTGACTTGCAATCAAAGCGAACTGGTTTCATTTACACTTGGATATAAGTAAGCTGTCACGCCTTTCAAAGCTTTAATTCTGGCCTGTTCCTGTCGGTGCTGTCCACCAGCTTTGATTTAATTCAAGCCACTTTCCACTCTCTTGCACCTCTCTCTCAATTTTCCCTCCTGCTCAGCCCGATTGCTGTTTTTTTTTGCTCCCATGACTTATTTCCCCTCTCAAGCCTCCTCCGTCTCTATCTCTTTTCTCTGGCGTAGCTCCTCCACCTCCCACCACTGCCGCTGTTTCAACCCGCTGGCTGTTAAGACCAGTGAAAACAAAGAAGAGGAGATTGTGCTCCTATCGAGGCAATGCAGTTTGACATAGTCAGAGTATTAAGCAGCAGCCCACTGACATGGCGCTTCACATCATCCAGGCTCAGCACAGCTCCCCGGTCGTTGTTGTTGCGGCTTTTGTGTTTCTTCTTCATGCATCTGCACAGGTTGTACTTGATCACCTGGAAAAAGATAAGAACCCCCTTACTTGTAAAATCTTGTATCTTATCTGTTTGATCATTTTATCAAATCAGGAAATGATTTAAGTACTTCTTTTTTCTTTCTTTTTTGGGGTTTTCATAACTTAAACTTATTGTTATGAGCAAGCTGGATAAATAAAGCAATATCATGTGTCCTTAAATACATTTCTCAATAAACTCTGCTTGAGCAGAAGCTGTTTTTTTGCTCGGTCCATCTCACATATGGTGCTGATATTGTTCATCAAAAACACACAGAACCCCATTCATCACTAGGAGCTGGACACAAAGCCCAGCATGTCGCAGATGAAGAGAAAAGACAGAGATATCCTGATTAATGTAAAATATAGCACATCTAAAATGTTAATTTATTCAGATGGCTGCCACTGCTATTAGATGTGTAATGTGTAGAAAAAGGCTGCAGGTTTGCGTGTGTGTATGGGGGCGTGTGTGCAAAGCATTCATCATGCTCACCACTACTCATCGTTGCGTGGATAGTAAAATTGTACAAAAACTAACATTTGTGAAGAAGTAGTACACGAAAGAGACATTTTACCTCATACAGATAGTCAAAAAGCTCAAGAACAGTGAGGATACTGGCCCCGATGAAGAGACCCATCTGTCCACCGATGTCGCCTGAAAAGACAAATAAGTAAGCACTTAAAAGTCATGGTAATATATATGAGAACAGCCTTTAAACACGCTTCCAATCTTAATACCAAAAATGCAACAGGAAACAGACCTGGAGTTTAAAAACAATAGATTACGGAGACAGTGTTCTGTCTCTTGGGACCTGAACATGAAAAAAAAAATGCAAGCACTTGCGCTACTGTCACTGCAGATAAAAAAAAACATCTGTCAGGCTGCAGACTGCATATCATCTAGTCTCAAGAAAACACTTGACGGCTGTTTCCTTACCCAGAAGGCCTGCCAATTCATAGGCTTTCTTTTGCTCAATGGTTTCGTAGTTCAGAGCTTCAAAGTAGATATCCAAAACCAGAATGTTATCGCTGTAAACAGAAAGAGAAACACAAGTCTTCAGGCACATTTTCAAACAACCCTGTTAACATGTGATCCACGTTTCTGTCAGTGCATCCTCAGGCAAGAGGAAGGTGATGGATGAAACTGACGTTTTCTGCAGATAACAGAGCAAATGCATCAAGCTGAGCAAACAAGCTGCCATTGCTAACTAGTTTCCCCTTGGTAGGTCTGGTCATTGAGGAATACAAGGGAAATTGTGACAGTTATTTGATTTAATAGAGTGTTTGTGTTTAAAACTCAAAAGCAGACTGAGATGAAAAAAGAGGCTTGTTTAAGGGCCCTGGGCAAGATAAACTATTAGTTTCATTCTTGAATATCCTGTCCATGGGCAAGGCCAGACCACCGTGGGACTGAGATCAGAACCACAACCCGAGTTTGTATTTTTATTTCATTTTGTACTTGGCTTTCTGATTCCTGAGTGAAGACAAGCGATCTGACAGATATTCTGGTGAAACTGACACATTAAATGAAATGCAAATTACAGGGTAGTGTAACACACACATTGCTATGTACTCATATAATGAAGACATACAAAAGGAACATCCTCACAATCAAATCCCCAATGTTGGACTGCTCTGAATTTATAAAAAGACATAAACCCACAGTCCTATACATGCCGTCCGAAGCATTGATTGTTCCATTAAAACCTTACAAAATTAGTTATTATTGTGGTAAAGCAATACCACTAGAAAAATCGCAGGGGCAGTGCTGAGCAGAAACAAACCAGAGAGGAAGAAGAATGGGACGAGGAAGGGAGTGAGGGAGGGAGCATTGCGGGAGTGAACTCTGAACTCAGCACTGCCCAAAAGTTGACATCAACCAATGCAACATAAAAGATGCGTGGAACTATAAGGACGGCGACGTACGCGAATGTTCATAAACACATGTCCCTATTTACATTCTTAAAAAAGCATAAATGGGATTTAAAGCTGTATTATTATCATTTAATTATTAAAAAAATGATAGCTTTTGAACATAATAGCTTTTTGAACATTAATGACATGTACCACATGATGAGTTTGTTCACATTTCCTCTCCCTCTGCGAGCTGTCACAAAGTTGTTTGATGCTTCCTGGCTGTCAGCTCTGATCAGATACATCTCAGTCACCTGAAACACATCTGATCAGAGCTGCTGTCACACCAAACAGCCTCCTTTGCGAGTGGCCTAAGCAGGGAGGTCAGCATCACACCCCTCAGCTTTACACCACCAGACTATGCAGCCTTCATAGCACAGCACTTCACCGAAGACAAACAGCAAAGAAACAGATGGAAAGCTCAGACAACAACAGCAGTGGACTGCCTCCATCAATGAACACTTTGTTCCACTTCACCATGAAGCAAATCTTTGCCCACGTCTTTTCCTTCAGCAAAGCTAAAGCGCCAACAACAGCGCCGAACCAACCAAGAGCAGCCCACACCTCAGAGTGAAACTTCCCCAACATGGCAGCAAAATGTTAAAACTTCGTCCACAGTTTTAAGTCTCTGTGAACTTTATCAAACTACGGCTTTATTCTTTCAAACAGACTTTCTTTGTGCAGAGCTGCCACACATCGCTGCTGTCCTGTATTCTGCTGATGGTGGATAAGTTATGTAGATCTAACCCTTGGGTTTTTTATTTCTCCTTGTAGACTAGTACAACCCGGTGCTCTGGTTAATCTTTGTTGATCGACGACGTCGAGGACTTCTTTATTTTTGTCACAGTAGGTTCGTGTCATGGAGCTTTACTTTGGGAGTAGAGGTAACAAACTTAAACCACTAAATATAATTACTAATAAAAGTGAAAAGAGCAAGGCTGATGGATTGTGGTCTAAATAACATCAGGTATTGCCAGCTTACAAGGAAATACATTATGTAAAACCATGCCGGAACAAAACGTCACATAATTACGTCAGCAGAACTTGATAAATAGTGATACAGAGTGCCCTCAAAAGATTGAATGCGCCAATTCATCTTTTACTCTGGATGCACTCAAATAACAGATAGAGGTGAGGAAGATTCCCAGCCAGCGGGGTAAAGCTGATTCCACAGAACAGATAAAATGTACATCAGATGGGAACAAAATTAAATTCTAATATTGGGTGAACAAAATCTAAAAACATGACTTACGCTATGTACTCCTCTGTCTTGTTGAATTTCTTGGCAAGGTATTTAGCCGAGGCTTTGCTGGGTATCTTGACGAAGGACAGTTCTTTGCCAAAACGTGTCAAGTTGCATGGCGTCTCGCACACGCAGTAGTCATTGTCCTTCTCCACGAGAAAGTCTGAAAAAAACGAAGATGACAGATAGAAGGAGAAAAGAAAAGCCGAGAGGCAGATAGAGATTGAAAGAGAAAAGACAAGAGGACAGATAGGTTTATTGTTACTGCGAGATGAAAAACAAAAATGCCAGCAGAGTGAAGGCTGCCCCCCCCACAAAAAAAGAGTGACCCCAGAGATCCTTATAAGAGACATAAAAAATATGAGATGCATGCTGATGTTAGAGGATAGCAGCAGCCAGAGGCCGACGTGTGTGAAGGTGTAATAAAAGATTGGTGTATGGCAGCAAGCAGCCGACATGAAAGGCCTAAAAGGTTTCAGCTGATGGTGGGGGGGGGGGACAGTGTGTGTGAAAAGCAGAGCCACAGCGTGAACATCATGCTGAAGGAAAACTATTATCTGTTATCAGCTTGGATCAGAAGCTCTGAACAGTGGGACGTGCGGCAAACAGTGCGCATCCACAAGCACCATGCTGGTTTATCTCCTTACCCAAGGCAGGATCTGCACACTCCTTGTACTGCTCCGGGGTGCAGTAAGGGGCATCTCCTAATGACAGGCAGAAGAAACACAATGCTCTCAGTCTGAACAAAAAGAGGTTTTCAAAAGAGCATGGAAGACAGGAAGAGCCGGGCCAATAATTAAAGGAATACGTCACCCTCAGAATGATATGCCTTCATTTTCCAGTCGCCCTTGTGCTGATTAACACTCTTTTTTTATATTTATCATGCAGCCGGAGATGTGGGGAGGGTTTCGTTCTGCATCGATTCTGTTACAGTAATGTTGAACGGCGCCCGTTCATAAAAGTGCACAAAAACGTGGCAATATTCCTCCATCCTGCTCATCCAATGTAATCCAAGTGTCCTGAGTGGGTAGCGTCCATAATTTACTCAAAACAACATAATGTGGTATATTTTTAGAGCCCAACCGTAGCATGTTGTACTTCCTGGATGCGTGTGCGTGATGCCATGGTTGCGGCGGCAGACTGGGGGCAGCTCGTTCTGTGCATTCTCAGCCTACCGGCTACTAAAGGCTGCATCATTCTGAGGTTAAAGTATTCCTTTCATTTTGTGTCACAACTGGATATTCATCAAAAATGTGATCAAATCTCATAATTGTCATCATTCATCATGTTCAGTCTCTGTCAATCTCTGACAGTTGGGCCCTTCTTCCCGATCCATTAGGACAACAAGGGATAAAGACCTCACGTGGAAGCAGAGGAAATGATCTCCTTGCAGCAATAACTCACTGACTTTTCTTCAAAAATCACCACAGTGACTGGTCGGATGAGAAATGAGCTGGAGTAGAGCGCAGTCCAGGGGGAAGAGGATTTTAACCGGGGAGTTCTCTGTGGACTCCCAATAATCGTCTGTGCCATCAAAACAAGATCGTGGCTAATCCTGATTATCGCACAGGCAGATTGTCGGCTGCTCTGTGATTGAGGGCAGAGACATTTTTACAAGGTAGGTGAGGTGGAAGCTGACAGAGGGCAAATCCATACCACTCCTCTGTGCCAAGCTCTTTTTCAATTTGCCATCCGAGATCCCACACAGTGATTAAACACAAGAGGGAGACAGCAAACGCCGGCTCAATCACTGCACAAACACCAAGTGAAAACAGTCGAGTTTTCTGATCCACTGGAGTGTGAATGTATCCAACATTTCACAGTCGCTGCCAAAAAAGCTGTTTGCTCCTCGAGTAGTTTTTTTGTCACATGAAAGTGTTTTTCAATGAGATTACAGCAACAGAATTTACAGCACTTCGCCGTCACATTAACGTGGATGTATCGTGTCTGCGTGCAGGGCTGAGATACCAGGCATGTGGACCATCCTGCAGTTGCAGTTCTCCACCAGGTATCGGGTCTCGCAGTCAATCCTGCAGGCTGTGATGCTGTACGAGCTGAAAAAGTCTGAATCCATCGGCGTGGCCTTGCAGTCCCCCCACGGAGGAGGCAGGTATGTCAGCTGAAAGAGAGAAAGAACATCTTTTGTCACATCCTGCTTGTGAGCTGATAATGTAAGCATTCGGCCTTGTACTTTCTGTCAGAAAGATAGCAGTTTACTCCGTCTATATGAGAAGCCATCACGCATTTCCTGCATTTGCCACATGGGATGAATTTAGCCCCTTACTTTATAGTGAATACATCTGTACAGTGTTGGTTATTGTGGACGCTTGTCTCCTACGCTCTCCTATTTCTGGTCTCCCTCTATGCTTTCATTGTACTTCCCACTCCTCACGCAGAAGCTGAATAGTATCAGCTGTGCAACAGGGCTGTGATGTTGTAAGAGTTCCACTTTTCACAGCTTTTTCGGCCGTCACAATGCTACGTGCCTCATGTTCCCACCGCAGGATGTACATTTTATATGATTCTTGTGCAGCCTGTGCAGAAACGCGGTGAACCACACTGACTCTGCCTCTGACTCGAACAGTCCTCGGTTCAATCTTGCGCACAGTCCTCTGTTAATCCACCACGTTGCTGTGCACATTTGCATACTTGGACTGGAGATGTGTAGTTTTTCTTCCATGCATGTAGCGCATGCTTTTATCTTAATATATACCAAACAATTGGACGATGTACCAACACACCAAGCAATTTTACTGTTATTTTGTCGTATTGTATGCATTTTAACAGAGCTGAGGCATGGCTCTTTCTGTTGTTCTGCTTTGTTTCTTGATGTTTGTGTAAAGCATGTTTTCTTCTTGTCACAGTACTACTAGGTCTTATTTGTTTATTCATTTTCTTCACTAGCTCTTATGTGTCCATCACTACGCTTTGTTTCTGGCTTCGCCTTTTCTGAACTATGCCTTGGTTCATCAATAAAGAAGCTTATTTTTCAAAAACCAGTTTGCTGGTTGTGAGCCTGTGTTTGGATGTAACAAACCAGCCGTGACAGCGTCCTATGGTTTCAAACTGGCCTGATTCGATTAACATGGTTTGGAAGAGCTGCGGAAAACTAACTTTCCTGTTTTGGTTTTATTTGCTGTGTTCAAGTCATCTTGGAGAAAATCTGTTTGAACGTCTCAATCTAGATGAAAAAGTGATGTACCGTGGGGGAAACGGCACCACAGACAGTGAGCTATTTAGACCTGCAAATGCTGAAGACTTGGCACTGGAGTTATTGATAAAAATCTGATGTTCTGTGACAGTACAAAGGATGCTACATAACATCAAACTCTATGAGTTGCATCCAAGATTAAAAAAAGAGAAGTAGCAAATGCAAAGGCTGTTTGGGAAGATGACATGAACAGATGGCCCCATGGAGGCCGGTTGTTAGTCAAAGTATTAGCTGACATGAAGACTTCTAGCAAGACAGGAGGAGCATTTAAATATAAATAAGGTAGACTGGAAAATCATGCATGAGCTGTGAAAGACAAGAAGACTGAAGCGCTTTCACTCCTATTCTATACTTTAGTTTAATCTTTAAATGGTATCTTTGCTCTATCTATATAATTATTTTCCTATAGCCAATTTATTATGTTCCAGTCTATTATCAAAAATTAAAACATTTCAATCCAGAAGCTGTAAGAATGTAGACACATTTTTGCAAAGTTAAAAACAGAAGAAAACATGAATTTATTAAGTTTTCTTGCAAACCAATCCATTATTCATTGGTGCACAATACCTTTATGAGCAGCTTACAAAAAGGACTAGACAACTAATAACTTATCAGAAGGAAATAATCAGAGCAACGGTGAAGCCAACAGCCTTCTATAAATAAGCAGATATGAATAAAGATGAGATGATGATGAGTGTATTTCTTGACCACTGGAGAGATTAACAGCCTAAGGCGGTCTTATTTTCAGGCTCAGTGGCAGTGTCATAATAGAGTTGATCTAAGAAAATGATTAAAATCAATCCAATACAAAAGAATGAAAAATGACTGGAGGATTGATAAGAAATTAAATATGAGAATATATATATGTTCTTTATGCCCAAGTTTGCATTGTCCTGTTGATACAGGTAAAGTGAATTGGGATCACTCTGCGAGGATGTATGACGTGATTTCCATCTTACATGACAATATCAGTGGTACTCATTTACATTTGACACAATTTTAACAAACACAGGATTAAAATCTGATGCATTCACTGGTACAAGGGGCTCTAAGAAAAGCCCACGTGTGTCTTTGTTTCATTGGTTTAAACCGTGCATCACTGAGAGCTCACACAGCAATAAATTAAAGGCTGCCATTGTGATTTAGGAACCTGCATTTCACAATTTGTACCAGAGTAGATTATGCAGCCAGGGCTTCTGCAAACTGTATTTGGTTAGTAATAATGCAAGGCCATTTTCAGCATGCACAAACAGATACATACCACACAGGAAATGGAAGAGAACCAGATAGCCTTGACCAAACTAAAACCTTATCGGGACTTTTTAATGAGTCCTCTGATTAATTTCGCATTGAGAACATTCCCCAAAGTCAAAAAGGACATAAAAACCATCAGTACATAGAAGGAGATAATCAATAAGAAGTACATCATTACATGGACTAGATGTTTTGGAGGAGCTCCTTGACTTTATAATGGCTCTTTTATCCTCAAAGGTGTTCTATTTCTGTGCATTTTCAAAAGCACTCTGTCAACATAATTTCCAGGTAGCTAAACACCTGCCAGTGTAGACAAAAGGGAGTCCGGTGTATAAGATTTAGGGCCATTTTACTGTGTGCTTAGTTGTTTAACAGCCACAAGAAAGGAAACACATCACGATAAGATATTGACCTCCATTCTGCTGTTATTAACTGAGAGAGACGGCAAATAAAAGCAGAAAAAGGGAGGTAATCAGGTCCACTGGAAAGCTAAGAAGAGGATGAACGCATAGCAGAGGAAGGAACTTTTCATTGCTTCTCATGTTCAGGGTGGGGACATTGCAGATTTTTTTTAATCTTTATGGAATCAAGGTGAGTGACAGTTTGGCCAAATGAAAAGTCTCTGAAAGCTCTGCACACTGCTAAATGAGTGTGAGCAAATTGAATTAGATAAATGAAGAGTGAGCCTGCCAGACAACGACATAAATAAATGCAAACAGAGAGAACGAGCGCAGAAAGTTGAGAATGAGATTAAAGAGAGGAATTGTAATGAATGTCGACGAGGAAAAAAGCATTAGAGCCAGTGGGGGGGTGGGGGGGGACAAAGAAGCATACACTCCTGCAGACGCGACATTGGCAGCATGCAAAATCCCGCAGCAGCCTGTTGACACAGGAACACACTTTCTAGAAGTGTGGACGTGGAGGGACTAAGATCACTCTGAAATCCTCCTCTCTCCCCTACATTCATTATGCATGGCTCTGTAGCATATTGGGTGCCAGAGCTAATGATTTGTCTGACTGCAGAATCACCATGATGCCCACAGAATTTCTTACGGTTGAATGGAATAACCTACATACACCCCATTTCACTGAAAAAAGACTGACTGTGACAATCTGATTGGACAAAGTTTGTGTTTTTTATTCATGTTAAGCCCCATGAGTTTAACTGTTATCTTAGCTCTCTGAGGAGCAAAATAACAAAACCAAAAAACACAAGGAATTCCTTTAAGTACTATGTTACCTTGGTGAGTTAGTGGTTAAAATCTGAAGCCTTTTCTAGCCTCCCTCATTCTAAAGAAGAAATAACGAGCAGCTGTGCTCTACTGATGGATGGATTGGCACCAAACCTTTTTCCTTCAATGTGAAACAGATATGAATCAGAGGCAAAATAATATCTGTAGCATGCTTTGATTGAAAGAAGAAGAGCATTGGCGTTTCAAAACCAGAGTATAACATTGGTCATGCAACAATGACCTTGGAAGATTCTTCATTTTAACTTCATAATATCTAAAGTAAAGCGGTGAACACTGTAGTTCAAGGTGTTACTTGGCTGGCTCAATCACCAAGTTTCATAGATCTATTGTAGGATAAGATAATATAATAAGTTCTTATTTCTGCGGGAAAACAAACAACAACAAAAAGAGTGGAACATATATCTGTATAAAACTGTCCATTCCATGAAGTGGTGATGCAAACTGAGCATTGCAAACAGCCGAGCACAGAAACTGTATCAATGTTGATGACATGCAGGCTTCGCAGAAGACATGGCCATATTTGTGAGGTTGGGGGATTTGAGGGAACTGTGTGGTAGAAGGGAAGCTGAATGAAGATCAGAAATTGGAGGAAATAAAATAACTGACTTTTTCTGTACATGCAGTATTGCACAGTAGAGAAAAAACAGGGTATGTTGAGGGTGGGTTTGTTCTCCGCTGTTGCTGAAAGACATCTTTTCTGTCAAACTGTTGGCCTTTGAACCACTTTCAGTGTCTGAAGATTATTAGAGACAGAACTTCTCTAGTATATTAGAGAGACACAGTCAATTGCTAGATAAAGTAAAAGTGAATGTAGAGGTACCATAAAGTACAGCATCACTTTTGCAAGCTTTTGATAAAATCACATTCATATTTCACCCATTTCTCTGATTAACTACAAAGTCGGTCAAAAAATTCCCATAATTATGGTCTTTTATAGTCATATTTTTCCTCAACTTACTGTTTCTTCTTCAACAATCTTAGTTCTTAATGATGTATGCATTTTTTCGAAACAGGTATTAGTATTTCCTCTACCCTGTTAAAATAAGCTACTTTCTGGCCCCAAAAAGATTGAGGAATGCAATGGATAGCCATCATCCAAACATTAAGACATCTGTGCAAGTAAAGACAGACTACGAAACAAAGTTGTACACTATAATAAGTATAGATAAATAGCTACATAGGTATTTTGACAAAAGTCTTTTGTAAAGGTTTTTATTTGTTGTCAAAATCACAGTGTAGGGTATTGAAACGAAACTAGTGAAATGCCTGTCATGGAGAAGACCATACTGCAATTAGAATTGTTTTTGTGTGGACTGTAAATCCTTAATCTTTGGCTTGTGAAATCAAATTAGGAGCTGCTTCAGGATAGCCATTTAACAGCAATAATCTCTTGTCAGAGGGAATCTTTTCTAGCAGAGACCTCAGGATGTGATATTAAATTTATTGAAAAATACTCTAATCCCCTGAGAGAAGTTTTTTTAATAATGCTAGTAAGTAAATTCATATAAATATAGATAAATTACAAATTAATAGAAAGAATAACTATTAAAAAATGTAACCAAAAACGAGCTGCGGATGTTGCTGGTTTTGGACAGAATCTCTACTTGTTGGGGCAACTTTCAGGATGAAACATTTGCTGCACAATTATAGTAAAAATGTATCTCCTTACTCCTAAGAGCTGATAATTCTGATTCATGCTGTGCTGAATCAGCTTGACCCTGGGGGTGTTGTATGTAAACATCATAAAGAAATATGCTGGATAAATGTGAATGCAGGTGTGCATTGAGTGAGAAGTGATTGTGTCCTATGGATATTACTGAGTTTGACAACTACTTTATGCAGGAGTCTGGTATTAAAGAGCATATGCCAGAACACTGGATACTCACTCGTGGATTTGGACCTCTCATGTGTTGCACGAAAAGCTAATGTTATAGCATCAAGTGTAGATATGTCCTCCCAAACTGAAGTAGTTGTCAAATACATAAGCAAGTACAAAAGGTTAGAAATGTTAACTATCAATCTCACAAAACACCTGCTGATAAAGAAGGTGATGAAAATGGGTGGTAGTTATCAAGGCTCTACTATGGCGATTATTAAGTTCCAAAAGGGGCGCGCTTGAAAACCGAACGCGCGCACCAAAACGGAGCGCAAGCATGGTAAACACCGGGCGCGTGTACAGGATTCGCGCGCATAACCTAGT
>JAVQJG010167146.1:0-21701 GCA_036024015.1 Craterocephalus amniculus
TCTCTGATATCTGAATGATGTCACACAGCAACGGATTCGCCAGCAGAGTGGGATGTGAAACAAATCTGGCTGCAGCAGCGTGGAGTGAGGTGATTAAATTAATAAACAGAGGCAGGGGGAACTCTGATGGAAGCTGAAAACCCGCAGTATTTCCAGCGATGTTGTGATGAGTCCGAGCTGAGTCCGAGCTGCAGCGAAGTCGCAGCGCTGGCTGTGGGAGATGGTGCCAGGCGCAAAGCGCCGCGCGACCGCTCCTTGGCGCTTGCGCACCGCTGCCGCGTGCGGTGGGTTTTGGGGGTTAGAGTGGACCAGCTGATCTGTTACTGAGCTATTATCTGCGATGAACGCCTCTTCAGAGCAAGGACTTGGAAAAAGATTGCAGAGGTGACTTTGAGAGGTCCCAGCTAGATTTGTTAGGCAGAGAGGGTTCATGAAGTATGAAGCTCCTTTTACATTTAGCTGATTCCCCCATCTGGTGGCTTTCATTAAAAACAGATAAATAGAGGTGACTGTAGAAACATGACACGTTTCATGCAACACCAAACTGTGATTTCAACTACACTCAGGTGTTTTGGTCTTGGTAGAGATGTTTTCATCATTTTGTATGCCATTTTTGTTTGGATTTCAGACCCCTTTTTATAAAGGACCAGGGAAAGTAAGTTAGGTTCAATTTAAAGGTTACCAGGTCTTCAAATGACGTAAATATTATTTCCTACAAATACTAAATGAAATAGCTATTAAGCCAAATTGTTGAAGTATTTGCTCAATAGGTAAAGCTTCATTCCTGCTAAAAGTAACCCCTCTCTGTGTGACCTTATCAGTCTCTTGCATCAGTGTGGAGGAAGTTGAGGTGGCTTCTCTTCACAGCGTTTGATCATCCCCTTGATGTTTGCAGGTTTTTGTTTATGCACGGCTCTCTGAGCTCCCCTCCACAGCATTTTAATGAAGCACAGGTCTGGACGTTTGTTTGGATCATTGCTGCACCTCGGTTGTTTTGTTTTCCAACCATTTTTTCCTGTAGGTTAATTACTCAGCCCTAATTTGGATTTTACCTTCTAACCAGCTGCTGTGAGTTAGGACCTTTGTTCCAGAAGTCTTGCGGTTTGCTCAGATGTAACTTTGCCAGCCTGAGCTGTGCTGCCATATTCTCTGTGCTTCGTCCTGGAAACCCGTAATACTTAACATACCAGAAAAGGTCTTAAACCCTCCTTCAGCTTGATAACCAGCTGTAATTACTTATTTCAGATAATTGCAGGTGTCTTTCCTCCCATCTTGGCTTTACATACCAAAATCTAAAAGTTGTAAGAAGGAAAGATTCCCAGCAGAACATCATTAAAAGAATTTATTTCAGACTGTCTCACGCCGGTCAGCCAAGCACATTCTGTCAGGCATAGCTAATGCACGGGATGATTGGCCTCGCAGGTAGCAGGGCGCATCAAAAGTCACCTCACCCTGGCTGATTTGAATCAAACTTTGGAGAGGTTTTGGCACAATCAAGAGAAGGACAGCAGGAGGCTGCTGGCATTTCTAAGGGATTACATTCTCGAAACTCGTGGATAAAGACTGATTTCCTTTACAGGCTTAAAACTACTCCCACTTGCTTTCAATTATGCTTCTTATATTAATCACGCGGTGCATCCTCTTAATTAAAAATGTTTGGAGTCTTAAAACATTTGTTCCGACTCCTAATTAAGCCGTTTTTGTGCATCGGTGCCGTCTATCAACAACCCGATCCATGTGCTCGCACCTTGTCAGCCCGCCTGTCTCACATCATAGCAAAGTGCTTTTACGTAATCAAGCCGTAATTACACCATAAACGGCCGTAAATACTGCATCCATATCCACGATGAACCCCGTCAACGTCCTGCTGCACAGGGTAGTTATTAGTTGATTGGTGGGCTGTCAGCTTTGCTTCCTGTTGGAGCCGCTCAGAGAGGGCTCCCATTGGCTGGCACCGTGACACAGGCTGATAGGGGGGTTGGGGGTTGATGGGTGCTGTTGGAGAGGGCTGGTCGGGGGGGGACTGACGGCTGGGAGCAGAGTTTCCAAAAATAGCTTGAGGCTGTGACAGCACGATGACGGGCCAGCGTGTGTGTGAGTGGGGTTTTTTGGCATCCTGTGAAATCTTAATAACAGCAGCGCAACCAAGTCTGCCCTATCATTAGAAATCTCCAGAGTCACAAGGGCTTACCAACAAATAACAGGGGGCAACAGAAGCAGTGTGTGACAGAGCGAGAGAGAGAGAGAGAGGGTGTGTTTGTGATGGAGAGATATACAGAACACAAAAGGGCGAAGAAAGACGGAAGAACCGTGAGACAAAAGTCAATCCTTTGGGGAAATAGGAAGGAAGATGTTTGTCTCCTCTTTGTTAGAGCCCGGCCCTCCCCTCCGCACAATCTCCGTGGTCGATGATGAACACTCCTCTGCCGGGGTGTGAGCGGCCGCCGAGAGAATCGACAAATCTGTGATTGATTTCCTCACCTGCCCGGGGAGAGGCAGGTAGATGATGAAAGTAGAGGTGCGGAGGGAGAAGGGAGGCGGGGGAGTGGGGGGAGGGGTGGGGGTGGGGGTGGGGAGCTGTCAGGGAGGGAGAGGGTGGGGCATGATCACTGAGGTGGAGGAAACTAGAGCGAGAATAATGAAAGGGCAGCAGGCCTGAAGGAGGCGTTAGTGGGATATGTGCAGGATGGGGGGTAGTTTCCTTTTTTTCGAAAGCGCTTTGTCTCCATCGTATCTTTGATTCACAGCCAGTTGTAGTTTAGGAAAAACATGAATACACACATGTTGGAAAAAATATAAAAACCATCTAGTAACTACCAGGTCTAAAAATGAACTAAATTCATTTATTCTAACAGCGTCTGCAGGTTTACTGAAAGTATCTGATAACTGCAGCTGATCCAGAACTCACTCAGGGATGGGATACACTTACTGTGTATGCAAGCATGCCCACAGATGTTTTACCTGGTCTGTGCACATACTTGCTGCAAACTATGAAGGTACAGCACAAAACAGTCGATACTGGAGGCCACCACTAGGGTGAGTTTGCAGCACTTGTACTCTTAAAGTTGCAAGCCGCTGGTCCATCGTATTTTCAGCTTTTTTCCACAAAGAACCAGTTGAAAATGGACTTTGAAAAGGAATAACAAGGATTGATCATTTTATTTTTACTGTAGAAACAAAAGGGGAAAAGTCTTGCAGCCATAAGATGATGTATATGTGGCCGATGTGCACGTAAATGCGGAACATACGGCCCATTGATCAAAATGGTGCATGAGCACCTCTAGTGGTCAAGTCAATATCGCAGCGTGTCACGTTACCTTGCGTCAGACGTGAGCAGCTGACATTGGGAAGTCCTGGCAGCCGTGATGTATACTGGCTTCAGCTTCTGTGCTCCACATGTCTGGAACACGCACCCAGAAAGTCTCAAATCAGCAGAAATACTAGGTTACATCCAGGTTGAAGATCCTCCTGTTCTCTGCTGTATTTACTGAGTTTAATTATCCGAATCTGTAACTTTCCTTTTAAGCTGGCATTTTTAACTTCTTCAGGCTTAAATCCTTTGTCATTTCCTTCTCCCTTTCTCCAGAATTTAAATGATCCATTTCTTCTCTTTATGTCCTTCTTTTTTGTTTTTAATGTACCTTATAAAGCTTCTTCTGCACCCCACTATGATGCTTCTAATGTTTCATGTGAAGCTCCTTGTATTGTCTTGTACATGAAATGTGCTATATAAATAAACTTCCCTTGCCTGTTACATCAGCCGTACGTCAACATAATGAAATCCCACACCACGTTCCGGCTTGTATTTCACTCTTCATTTCACTCCAAGTTTATTAAAAACAGGCAAAACAAAGTCACGACGGAAGCCAGGGTGGGACGATTTAATTCAGTTCAATGAAACTTTATCTGTCCTCAAAGGGAATTCTTAAAGGCACAGTGGAGCAGCATAAAAGGAAGACGCGGAGACTTGAAGGTAAACAAAGAGAATAACAAGAGACGAACTCAAAAAATGTTAAGTAGGAAAAGAAAATGATAATAATAAACAGAGACATTTACATTCTAACATATATGGATGGACCAACAATAAAACAGGAAGGTGCATATTGTGCATAAACATACAAAGAATGAACAAAGTGCAGTGATAAATGACCGTGTGCAGAGGCAGGAAGGTGTACACTGTGCTGCGTGGATGTGAACAGCTCTACATTACAACATGGCGGATGTGAGGTGGGTGAGAGTGAGTCAGTGTTTAGGAGTTTGGGACTTCCCTCGTCTGCGTCCTCAAGCCAACAGCCCAGCCGCCGTCTGGAGGGGAGCCCCTCAAAGGCAGGAGCGGGTGTGAAGGGTCTGAGGGAGCTACTAACCTGCATGTTTGCTGTCACAGATGTGTGATAACATTCTGACAGCCTGTCCAAGGATCTTACATCATCTGCTGACAGCGGTCTGGAGGCAGGTGGAGGGAAACCTTTGGCTGGTGTCTTCTCTGTGTTAGAGGAGGATCTCAGCAGTTCAAAGATGACGCCAGGATATTCATAATCCTCAGTTAGCCATACCAGCTTCCCATGGATGATGGTGGGATGGACAGCAGCTGGAACACCTGCAGATCTGCAGTGTGGTTCCGTCAGGAGACAGGAGAAAGTTCATGGAAAGTTTTTTGTTAGAAAGTCAAAGAACCATACGATTAACTGGTTGTCCAGGTGAGACTGGGTGGAGAGTTTGGTAGTCAGGATGTTTAATACTGAGGAGAAATCACCATATTTCTCCACCCACACCTCCATCCCCCTGCCCCACCCTTTGAACATGTGATAAACACCTTGTCATAACTGAAATAACATTTTCAGGCAGGTCTGTGTAAATAGACTGGAAATTCAACCTGATGAATGAATTTTAGCTCCTGTAAATCAGGCTAATGCTCCAAAATCAGCCGGTCAGGTCAGAAGCTACTGGGCAAACCTGACCCATGTTGCCTTTCCTGGTTGATTGGCAGCAACAACTTGTTTTGTCTACTTCCCACAGGAAGTAGACAAAAACGCAGGAAGTGGGTAAACACAGCCAGAACATCCAAACAACTGGGAGAAGTGGTGGCTCGCGATCAGACATAGCGGGAACTAGTTCTGATGGAAATAAGATGAACCCCAGACAGCTGGGATTTGATGCAGCTCCATGATTGGCTCTTTGTGGTGGAAGTTGTCCTGCATTAACCAACAGATGATTAAGTTTTCTATTTTATTGTTAATCTCATGTTCTCCGTCAGTAATTCTTGATGAGGCTCCACCTCTGAGGTGTGATGTGTTACTACCAGATACTATTATTATTTACCTCTGAGAGACTGTCCCTCTCTGAAAGGCTCCTTTCATTCCCAGTCATGTTACTGGCCTGACTCTAATTAACCTAATTAGCTCTACAATGTGCTTCCAATTTTTTCATTTGTAGATGAATTTTCCAGATTTTTGTTACAACTTTAATATCTATAACGTCTGATATGCTGTTTTCATTCTGTTAGGAGTAAAATATGGGTTTAGAAAATTAGTAAATCAACTCAATCTGTCCCCTTTTCTTGTTTGATTGGAGTTGTATGATGTTCTGCTCATCCAAGGCTGTTCTGACATGCAGCAGATAACTACTCCTCATACAGTAATTCTTAAAAATGGAAAGTGGACATGCTTTCCACATGTAGGTAGTCTGGAGATAAAGGAAGCTCATAATCATCATTCACTTGGAACCATGCAAGATTTTATTCCCTGATATCTTTTTTCTGGCCTAAAAAAAATGCACAAAATACATTTGACCTTTTATTTTTAGTTTAAAATTAAACATGGGGTCTATTTTCAAGATAAACCTACCCGCTAAACAATAAAAACACTGCCTAACCGGTACCCATGAATTAATCTGTTATTTGTTGGACCTCTGTTTCATTGAATTTTGCCATGGAGGTGTTAGGCTCGGGCAATTTTGTGTGACTACTGGACTCAGAGGACACAGATTTGCAAAGCAAGAAAATAAATCGATATTACAGCAGCGCTTCATTCTGCTCCAGCACAACTTTTCACGTTATTGGACATCATTTTGCTGCAGATGTGGAAGGTTACAATGACAGAAACAAGCTTAAAAAATAGAGAGCAGCCTTCATCAAAACCGCAAACCACCCAATCTGGAGCTTTTCCCAGAGTGTCCGCTAATGATTAAAATCCAATGATTGGCTGCAGGCTGGCGTGAAATCACCTTGTTTTTCTTTCGACTTTAATTGACTAATTGCTTGGATGTTTCATTTTGCCTCTCAGACTGAAGTGAATTGTTATGGTGTGCAATCTGTTTTCACCCTTAAGCACTCACACCCCCGCTGTAGTTTTGTTGCGCTGAGGAAAAAGCTCATATTGATCACAAATCAAGGCCAAAGGTATTACAATTAATCACCTCACGACAGTGCAGTTTTTTGTGCCGCTTTTGCAACTTGTTGGATTGCTGATGTTTATTGTATTAGCCGGGGAAAAAAAGCTCCGGATAAACAAAACACACTCGGCCACGCCCTTTCTTTCAGTCGGTTACACTCGGTGTTCTGATGAAATGGAGGATGCGTCCTGTGGGAGAGCAAAACAAAAGCTTTGCGCTCTCTCTTACCCGCTCTAAATCATTCATGGCAGTATTGTTGCCAAGATAGTAGATGGGGTTAAGTCCTGACAAGTCGACATTACCCCGACGCTGCCCTCAGCTAACACCAAAACCTAGCCATCTTTCTCTAATTCATTGTGACTGCCAGCTTCAGTCAAGTGTGAGATAAAATAGCTGAGCTTGACATCAATGATCAGAGAGTGAGGAGGAGTGAGGAGGGGGGAGAGAGGGAGGTGTTTATAAATGTGTAATGATCCCTCCTGAGGTCTGTCTGTTGTGGCATGCACAGAACAACAGTATGTAAAGTGGAAAATTCTCTGCATGGGTTTGGGTGTGGTTTTTATCTGGGTACAAAGGAAACTTCATTATTATTCCCGTCCTGTGTTTATGTTTTAATCTGTTGTTGTCGGGAGGTTTCCACAGAATCTTTTGCCTCTGCAGCCTCAACGGTGAAGCGTTACTTTCACACCGTTTCACTTGATCGACAGCATAGATAACTTTTTCCTGGGAAGCTTTTATCACACTTACAGGAACCCGACCAGTCAGTTTAAGCAACAGCGTTTTCGTTTTTTAGTTTGAGTTTGTAGAATTTAAAAGAGCTTCCTCCAGTGAAGTGCAATGTGAGACGTCTATCACACCTATGTTATGTCTACGGCAGGGGTTAGCAACTTTTATAGACAAAGAGCCATTCCTGCCCTCAGCTCAGCTAAACAACACTCGTTTTACAGACGCAAATGTTACATGACCTTTTTCAAAAGGAAAAGCTAATATTCTTCATATATCTACAGTAAACTATAAATTGAAGTCTGTTCTTAGGTTGTAAACTAAGGGAAAAGGGATAATACGCTCTATGGGATACAGATATTTATGGAAAATTATGTACGTATGTATAAAATACTCATATTTTTCTAAAGTGATGTAAAAATATGTCACTGGTACTTTTAATATTGTTCTGTTTTGGAAATTTGATGCAGTTATTTAATGAAAAAAAAGGAAAAAATGACTTAAACCTGTGTTTTCGTATCTCTATTATAAACATTAGTTAGCATTCTTAGCTGATGTCAGTAGGAACCATTGTGGAAGGTTGTCATCCTGCAGACCCCTGGTCTGTGGGTTCGTTTTGGGCTTTTAGTCCTGTTTGTGTTTTGGTTCTGTCTTGTTTCCTTGTTGAGTTTATTCCCTTTCGATTAACTTCACTTCCTGGTCCCTGATTATGAGACCTGCTTTCTTTTTCTCCTTGTTTGTAATTACTTCTGTCCGTATTTAAGCTCCCGGTTTTCCTTTTGTCCTTTTGCCAGTACATTATGTTTTTATGTTAGTGCTCTCTCCGTTTGCTGCTTCCTTGCTTTTCATTCGGGGATTTTCTCCAATTAACCCTTTTAAACCCAACCCAAGACAAAATGGGGGGAAATTGATTATTTTCTAATTCTAAAGTCATTATTTGACCCTTTAAAAAAGGGTGGGGAACAAATTCATATTTTTTTGTGTATTTATCATTTCATACCATGTGATGTGTCAAAATTATTACAGTGTATCTTGTGCTTCCTGCTACCCATGAGGGGCGCAGAATACAAGTATTACATTTTGAGCAGTTTTTCCCATAAAGTGACACAAAATGTCTAAGAAACATGTTTGGCTTTAGCGTTAAAATCTTCATATTACCCACATCTGCCTCTGATCTTTGCAATTGGGTCCTACCAAGTCATCTCCTGAAGGTTATTCATTTGTCCCCTGACATGTCATCGAGAGTTTCTCCAGTGCTTTATGGTGCACTCCCACCATGACCGCTGTTGACTTCTAAACAAGCATAACACCCAGATAAAGTTAAATACAAGAAACTTTCCTCTTTACTTGCTATTTAATGCTTTAGTTGGTTTTCTTCTTTAAAGTTGAGCCATTAAAACATCTTAGTTAGGGGGAAGCGAGAAGTTTTCTGGTTTTGATTAGGGCCTGGACTAACTTGGCTGGATTTAAGGCCTTTAATGCATCCAGCAGACAGGAACAGCAAACATTGTCTGTGTCTGAGCAAGTAAGGATGACTTCCAATTAGAGGACAGGACTCACAGTCGGCGCCTATGCGAGGAGATATTGGCTCGCCAGCGCAGACAAGAGTGGTCGCTATCTACTTTTTCACATGGAGACACACTGGAAGACCTTATAGATGTAAAAGAACGAGTAAACAGAGCAGCTAGGGGCTTAGTTTTTAAATTAATAAGGTCATGGCCACATTTAAAAAAAAAATTAATGTTTGGAGGAAAAATTAAGATGAAAAATGAGCGATGTTATGTTATGTTAACCCTTAGCTTAACAACCAATTAAAGTAAGTTGGCTCAACCATAACTGCAACAGGGATTCTCCAAGACGAATCTGCAGCAAGAAACAAACAAACGAAAAAAGGAGATGCCAGACATGACCGATGGCTGATTGTCAGCTCGGCGTATAACCCGTAATAATCAAATTTACTTAGTTTGGGACAGCAACAGGGTTTTCATCTGGTCCTTTCACCTGCCCATGCGCACAACCGTGCCAGAGGCGGCAGATTCTTTTAACACAAACATTAAGTTTTAATACCTGCACGGACAAACGACCCACACTGACATCAGACACAGACACTGTGCAGCAGAGGAGAGAAACTAAAACAGCTACAAACAGCAGCAAAACACATTAGAGATGATATAAAAGAAGTGCTCATAACTGAGACAGATTGTATTTTTTTCTTTGATTTCACTGTTGCTCTGCTGAGACTCCCCAGCTAAACACAACTGATTAGGCTATTGATTTCTACTTGGCTTTATTTTTATTTTTTATTTTTGTATTTGCTGAGTAGGTGGGGAATTGGTATGATAAGCCCTTGCAATAACTCATACTTATTACATTTCACTAAAAACAACCATTCCCTTTAGTGTTTTATCTGTGATTCATTTAATTCTCCTCTGTAAGCTCTCCACCTACAGACGCTGGATAGATGCAGACCTGGAAATTCCGTCTTATTGCATGCATATTTCTGGTCAAAACCTATTACATACATTAAATAGTACCCGTGGTGACATTTGAACTCGGCTGTTTAAGCTATTTATGACAGACCACAAAAGTCTCTATTAATCAGAATGCTGTAAAGCCGGACATCACAGTGAGAGCAAAGAAACACATATTCTAGGTTTTTATGATGTTGCTTTAAAAAAATCAGAGTAAATAAATGGTTAAATTATTAATCTTCTGATTATTATAATCTCCACCTGAAGGGCCCCTGAATCTCTATTTGCAATCCTACGAAAGGAGGCATCATCTCACCCCATTCACCAGTGAATAATATAACTAAATGATAGAGGTGGAGGGCCAGGCTAACCTACTAGCCATCCTAATGCTAACAAGATGGCGAACACCATCCTACCAGCATTATCACGAACATATGATGGCACTTTTTTATTTCGTCCTAAGTGTTCAGTAGCCATGGAAAGCATAGTACGGCCGACTTACGGCTGTGTGCTGCTGTGGTACTTTGGTCTGCAGAATGGCACAGTTCATTGAGTACATAAAGACAGTAGGAACCTCCAAACAAAAAGAGAGTCCACCATTTCAACAAGTGCAACCTCTAGTAACACCAGTACTTTCGGGTGTGTCCAGTCAAGTTGCGACGATGAAGACAAAGGCAACCGCTGCAGCAAAGATAGTCAAAAGAAAGGAAGGACGTATCAAGCTAGCTGGAAAATTAAATTCCCGTGGATAGTGCATGAAACAACAAAAAATAAGGTATTTTGTGAAATATGTACAGCAGCTAAAAACATGAATGCTCCGCTCCCTTCAACTACACACGATCAAGAGTCTTTAAAAGCTTTTTTACAAGATGGCTTTTCAAGTTGGGCTGAAGCAATTGAACGATTTTGATTGCATGAAAAACCAATCTGCATCGAGCCGCTGCTGGAATTGTCGCTGCCACTGATGCAGGTGTAAATGTTGCAGCTACCATTTCTACTGGTAAACAAAAGCAGATGTCAGATGCCAGGGGAGCTTTGCTATTTTTAAAATGACAAAAGAGATAAATTACCGAATTTTATGAGATTATTCTCAATTTAAATTAAAAAACATTATGGTCAAAAGATAAAAATAATAAATCACAATGTGCAATAAGCTGCAATAAACCAGTAAAATATCAAACCTGCATCACTAACAGCAGTATCATGACATCTGATTGGCTTCCATTATCATGTGACAGATATAACACACTGTCTGGGCTTCTTGCACAGTTTTATTGTTTAAAACACTCAAAACAAATGTTTTTTATCACTCTGCTGTTTTTTATCAGCAGAGTGGTATCTTGATACTGGAAAGAGTATTGATACTGATACTTGGACAAATTGGTACCGAAGTATCGACTCCAAAATATCAAAGTCATTACCCATCCCTACATGATTCCCAGAAATGAAAGTAACGTAATAAAACGGTGCAAAAAAATTGAAAAAAAACTTTAAACTACAAAGTTTCAACTAAAACACGAAGCATCTGCACCTGGAAAGGAATCGCTTACATTTACCACAACATAGAAAACACTTTGCATTTCTCTGTGACACAGTTGCTGTAAAGAACTCACTGGTTTCGTGCTACCTTGTCTTTCACCGCTGCAGAACTGAAGGTTACACTCTATTGTCTTGCCACAAAATCCTATATGGGTGTGTGTACATGGCGTATGTGTGTCAGCCTCCACGGCTGCCGTGATATGTTTGTTAGCCGGGATAACCTTCAACCGCTGCTCGGCCAATTGGAACAGGCCCGACGTGCCGGCTGCCTCATTTCTGGCATGTTGTTTTTCCCTCCCAATAGCTCGCCTTTTTGTCCTGAAGTGTGAGGTTTGTGCATGTGTGTGTGTGTCTAAGTGTGTGCGTATGTACATGGGGGCTGGGGAGGACGTACTAAAGATGTGATGGCAGCTCTTGTGGGGCAGCGTGGGATGCTCACACAGGCTGGTACAGTACAGATGTGCACACACACACACAAACAAACCGAGACAAAGACACAGTGGGTAACAAAAACACTCTCCTGCGTGCCTTTTATTCACGCACACTTAGGCACGATGGCGTTTACCGTCGTTCAAGGTCAGGAAACGGGCCTGCTGGGGGAAGTAAATAAGTGATTATTGCAGCGGGAGGAGATGAGTCCGTGGGTTTCTTTGTTGTTGTGCTAATGCAGGGAGGAAGTGTAGAAGCCGACTCTCAGGCTCAGACTGGCAGCTGCAGCCTGGTTAAATTTGACCTTTTTAGACATGCATGGATGCATATGAGCCAGACTGACACACACACACACACACACACACACACACACACACACACACACACTGCATGCCGCACAATGATGCTCACGTGCTGAAGTGGATAAAACATCATGGATTTAGCTGCAATTCTTATGGTCTATTGATACTTCTGCCCACTGCACATTCTGATCAAAGTGACCGATTTTAATTATTTAAGACTCTCGTAACAGAAGTTAGGAGCATCTTCTTAACAGCCTTCTCTTCTTATTACAAAAGTGGACCGTGTTTTGATTAAAGAGCATTTGAAGGCTTTGAACAGATCCTTTCATCACTGGAAATTCAAGCGTCTTTGTACTTGTGAATGCAATGGGGGACATAACTTCCTAAAGTGTGCACGAGCGGCCCGAGAGGTTTCATTTAATGAGCTGCTTTTGGCTTCGTGAGATGAGACGCGCTTAAATCACAAACATAAACACTATGGTACTAAATCACATGTTGTTCAGAGCTTAAGAAGATGATTAAATTAAAATGGGACTGCTACAAATGATGCCTATACAACCAGCAAATCATGATGACACCACATGAAACAACATTGAATTAACGGGAGAGTCTGACTCATGGATCAGAGCGGGATGTGATGTCCTGCTGTGTTTGGGGATTCGTTTTATGCCTCTGCGTGCTCTATCACATCATCTCAGCCTTTTGCTGGAGCTGGGACGATTCCTGAGCAGGTTTTGTTGAGGCACACGATGCGCGATCCAGATTGTGTCAAAATTACCTTTCGGATATGTGTTCACATTTTTCATGAGCACACTGGCGCTTTTCCATCGCATTTTGCAACTTCAAAGGTAATCGTAACGTCATTCGTCTGGTGAAGCTACAGCCATTAGAGGGATTCATCTGGCTCATGATCATCTGCCCAGAGGAATTCCTAGTCATATTTTCAATAGCCAGAAAATGCAGCGCTGGTTGTTCCAACTGTTCAGCTTCAGAAACTTGAGGTCACTTCATAAAAAAGGAAGAGTGAGCCAAGAATTTGATGAAAACTTGGATCGCTGGGATTCAAAGGAGCTGAGTGCCAGAGTTAGCAGCGATCGCTTCATTGAAAGGAGCAACAAGTGATTCTCTCAAAACAAACGTGTGTCATGATTGACAGTTCCTTCTACCTATCCTCGCTGTACGCTACGGCTCCGAGGTAAAAGAGCAGAACTATATCTGATTGCAAGCAGTATAAAGGACAAGAGCAACAACTTTATTGTTTTCCAGAGAAAGTTCTGAAAGGAGCTTTCATTGCAGCAACACTAGATCTAAATAATGACGGTTCCTACCGGTTCAGAAGGAAAGCGAGCTCCGAGTGAATCATAACTTCTGTCGTTCTCTAAGCGGTGTGTGATGTCAGGATATGTTCCAGATGGAATTACACATATAGAGCTTCACATTGCAAGTTTTCACTTGTTGCTCCTTTAAGAATTGTAAATTGTGTTGCTTCAGCTGGTTGGGATCCTAGTTAAAGGGGTCCTGGAGGCTTCCACTGCTCAGAACCAGCATGGTTTAAATTTAAGCCACGTTCACACACGAGTAGAGATCTATTGATTTTTATCATTTGGTTGTTTCAGTCACATGGAAGCAGTGCTTTTCAAAGCACAAAACACAAACTTTGCACTGTCTCATTGATATATCTGAGAAATGCCAATATGCAAATGATTTGTTCATATTTTAGGGGGAAAAAAAGAAAAAAGAAAAGCAAGGCTTTATGTTGGTGATTACCTCAACTTCGGTTTAGTCGAAGGAAACAGCCAGAATGCGACATTTAGGCCGAGAAGCAGCTAATGAAACATAAAAGCAAGCCTGGTGTTAACACGGGGCTGGCAGGGGTCCATAGTTTTTTGGTAGCTGGATGAGGGGGGGATCCTCAGGGAAAAACAGGTCTAATACAGTTTAAATTGTCTGACGGATCACAGGTTTCCAGACCTCATTTCATAATTGACTGTAAAAACAGTAATTATTCTGATAATCACGTAATTGAAACGCTGTTCAAATCCAAAAATGAACCCGGCTGAATTCCACATATGCATCCAACAACCCCGCAATCGTATTACAGAATTAGATCTGTGGATAGAATTAGTCCAATTTGGCCTTAATGGGAACACTTAGGCTCACATTCAATACTGCAGGCACCTGTAATTTGAGAGAGGGAGCCATTTGTTACAAATTACACACTCCAGACCGGCTCGTCTTGTTTAACCCACGTTGTGTAGGTGCACCCACCCAAACACACGGATCTGAGCGCCGCAGTAGAAACGGCCATTTGCATTTTGTGTGAGTAGCTGTTAATTTGGTGTTTCTGTGTGTTTGTTTCTGTGTGTAATTATGTGTGCGCCTTCAGTCTATTTGATTAATGTTGGCATTCTGGTCTCTCGTGTGCATGTCTGGTTGTGTGCGTGAGTGCGAACACTCAAGCGCACATGTCAATATGAGTGTGTAATGTGCGCGTGTCTAGCCTCTGGAAGTGTCAGATTAGTGGATTAGAGGGGAGAGGGCCTCCACCAGAGGACACACACACAGGCGGGGGGGGGGATTGGGATGGTCCCATTAGTGCACTGTTTTCTCCCAGCATACTCCTCCCCATTCATTCGGTTTTTAAGCTTCCTTGTTAAACTTCCCCCTCTATTCTGTGTCCGACTCCTACAGCTTGCTTACCAAACACACACTCTGTCTGACACCTCACCCTTCTTGCTTTGCTTCTGTGAAGAGCTCAATGGAAGATGGTTGTTTAAAGCAACAAAGAAAAGGACAAAGAAGCCGGAAACGTGCTAAGATTTACATGAACTGCTGCCATGATATCGCCAGGACACATTTCCTGATAAAGTTCTGTCACCTTGTACATCCAGCCGATGATCAAAGCAGGCAGATTGAGACTAATGTCTAATTTCTTTAAAGGAAAACTGTGCAACTTTTGAGCCAAACATTAGTTTAATGGAAGAAATAATTGGATGATTTCTAGAGATGTAACGAATCACTCAAGAGCGATTCAGTTCTTGATTTTAAGTTCTGGATTTCAATTTTTGTTTTCCAACAAAATTAATTTTAGTTATTTTATGGCCAAATGAATTGTCTTTTTCCTATATTTTTCTTTTCCTCCCTTTTGTAAAACTGCAACCTTCTATTGCTTGTGGTACTGACAAAACTGATCTTAATGATCACAAATCGTTTTATGAATTACAAATGAAGTTTTATTTGTTTTGAATGTCATCTGCATTGATTGCATTGATGGATTGCGTGCAAATCAATTTTCCTTTTTTCTGCATCGATCGCCATTTAAACCAGTTTGAATCAATTGTAAATCGATTTTCGTTACATCCCCAATGATTTCTTAGGTCAGTATAAAATGTTTGATCGGTGGGAAGTCTGAAGGAGCAGCCATCTTCAGAAACCAGACATTGTTATTTTGCAGGTGCGGATCCGTCTCTCATGGGATCATGTGACCTGCAGCTCTTTGCTTTAAACTCCCCTCTATAAACACAGAGGCTCTGCTTTGTGTTACTTTTGCCTGCTCTTCATCTAAAGTTTGTCATGGCTGAACAAAGTAAAAAGATGAAAACAGAGAGACTGTTAAATTTTGCGAAAGTGTTGTGTGGTCTGTTTGGAAGTTATAAGTTTAGTGCCCTTAGTGATAAAACATTACACAGTTTCCCTTTAAGTAAATTCAGCCACAAAAACGGTTTATAAAAGATAATGTAAAGTTATGGCACCCTGCAACTTGTTTTAAAACTTAAAATTAGTCCGGTATGAAACAGCCTGTGATTTTCTTTCCCCCTTCCATAATGTCCGCTCCCATATGTCGTACTAAAAGTGACGCTCTTATCATAAAGCCGTCCTGTCCAAGTGTTATCTTAGCTAACGTCTTGTGTCTTATGTATTGAAGCAGGAATGTGTGAGGAGCGAGTGTGCCGCCAAGTTGGCAGATGCTTCATTGGAGGCAAACATGGCGAGCTCATGGCACATTTGTGTGTGTTTATGTGTGAAAATGCATCTCACACATGCTTCAGACTGCACGTATGATGCGTAGGATGGAGATGTATCCTTATAACATGTCACATGTTGAAAGTTTTTACCTTTTGATGTATTAACCTGTCATTTACATCGCTGGTTGTCATTTTCCCACATGTCCAAATGTTTTTTTATCACATTTTCAGTCACAGCGATATTGAATCTGACATTGTTTAAATAGATGCCTTCTATGGATCACATGAGACATTTCCATATGAATAAAGTCAACAAAGTTATTTTTAGTCGCCCAAAAGTGGCATCCTGTTTGTGACAACACAATCTTATCTGCTAAACAGGAAGTGATGCGCTCTCCATTAAGGGCTAAACTTCTTTTTAGTGCATGCAAGCATGGTGCAAATGGATTAGTATATCGCTCACCGGTGGACAAAAGCTCTGTGGCAGCCTCCTCTTTCATGTCAGCGGGACCACCATGTTGAATCGGTGCACCCCGGTCAGGATTTAACGCACCGTGCAAAGATAAGTCCAGAGTGGAACACCTGCTATAGAAACTGCTGCGCTGTAATCTTTTCGGCCGGCAGCCAGGTGTTTGGCTAGCCGTTGCGTTTAGTTGTCCGTCTTTTCACAGAACTGCTGCTGAGAAGTCAAAGTGACAGATTATGGATGCTGAAACACAAACAAGGGTTTATATCAAAGCACACTTTGCGAACCCGTCCACTCTGACTCGTGTCTCGTCTCGTTAGTACTCGTTTCTGTCTGAGCGAGTCTCCCCGTCACTTTTCATTTGCTCCTCTGGCTTACTTTCTTCATGCACCACAGTTTCTGCATCCGTCAATGCAGCCTCACCTCCGGCTGCTGCGCTTCATCACTGTCAAGGTTAAGAACAGTTTTGCTACAAAGTTAAGACGTCTGCATGTTAACCGGGTGCATGAGACTATCAGAGTTGGCTTCTTTTTTGGCTCTTCCTTCATTCTTTAGGGTCTGGTGTGGCTGTGCACGCTTTGGCCTTTGTTGTTTGAATCTTTTATTCTTTTTCATGCTGCAACGACATGCTACAGGGTCACGGGGTGCAGCATGTCTGCACGTCTGCACGTCACACGTCACATGTCTGCATATAATATGCAGTCTCCTCCGCCGTCCTTGGTTTGAGCCCATGCGTATCTCTGTGCATTGTGCGCACAATCAGGTCCTCAAAAGTTGCCCTTCTTCAGTTTTTAGTCATTTTGGAAGTCGGCCGATACCGTCTTCCAGCGTCGCGCTGATAAAATTCAGCTGCTTTGTGCAGAAAGTTCCCCAAATTATTCATGGAGCGAGCAGATATAATTGATGAGTTCCTGTACGATTAGTTTCTTTGAACCCATTCCAGCGATTTCTCTTGTTACCAGATACGGGGTGACCCTACATCCTTGCTGCACGACTGTGAACGGATAACTTACATCTTACATCCACTTCACCTCCCTCGTCCTATCCTTTCGCTTCATCGTACTCTTTAACACTTTGTTTATTAAGTTCCTCCCGCAGCACATTTAGAATTTAGATAACAGACACGGCAAGTAAAATCCAGCACAGCTGCTCTGGAATGAGGTTGATAGGTGGCTGAGCCATCCGAGGTGATTACTCATCCATTCATCACAGGGACGGTCTGTCATTTTTATCATGCAGACAGAAGTGCTATATGGTATAGATACTGTCGCACCATGATGCATGGTGATGGGTTTTCATTCACATCTGTGTTCTGACAATTGTGTCATTCCAGGGGAAGCTTCTCTTCCTCACAGTCTGAGTGTTCAGCTACACTATAAAAGGACAAAGAGCAGCCAAAAAAGAGGAAACATGCTTTGAAAAGTGTCCTTGAATGGTTTTATATGAGGCGTGTCGCTAACAAAGCATCCCGCACTCATAAAAACAAACAGACAAACAAAGTATTTACATGAATTCCTGCTAAATGAAGAGCGATTCTTTTGTCTCAGATGGATTTATTTCCCAGTTTTTTGTTTCCCGTCGCGTGTGTGTTGCTGCAAAACAAAGAGCAGCCCTGAGATGAATAATAACAAGCCCTCCTGTTACAGTAGGCTGGTGTCTCTCCTGCAGCCCGCCACCACCGGCTGCAACACCCACGGCCCACCGCCATGTATATGGATGAGATGATGCTCGCCTCACCGCGGGGACAGGTCGCAACCGGACCCTGCAGGGGGAAAAAAAGAGATAAATAAATAAATCCCCACCACCGCCATCTGCAGCTCTGACATTTCCCACACCAGCAAAAGAGCGGCAGCATCTGTTGTTCACCTTGCAGCCTGTGCAGGGTTTCAAGTTGTCGTAATGTCATAGCACCATGTGGTTTGTGTGCAGGAACCAGCGAGAGCAACATGACATGTGGAGGATGCAGTCCGACTTGTTGGTGTGTGTGTGTGTGTGTGTGTGTGTGTGTGTGCGTGTGCTGAGTCTCAGCTTTCTTCTTTTTTTAAATATTTAAGCCGCTGGTTAAACAATGCAGGAAAGACCGATGCAGCTTTAAAAGCAGAGGGTCGGCAGAAAATGAGCCACTCTGCACTGAATGTATTCGGCTTGGCTGGGATTATGAGGCTGCTGCGCCTTTGGGTCATCCCTCAGTGAGCGTTTATGTCTAGAAGGCCGGGCTATTTCTAGAAAACCCCATCAGCCCACGTCCCAAACTATTGAGTTGTCCCATTATGGTTTCCCCCATAACAGAGCAGATATAGCTCAGCATGAAAGAGGCTTTTCCGAAGCTTATCCTCCTTACAGCTGTCATATCTTCAGTAAATGTTACACCCCGGCCTTTTCATTTCTGTGCTCACAGTATGGCAGACATATGTGGCGTTTGGCCTCTAAAAGGGAAAAACAACCTGTAATCAAACTATTAGATTTCTGAGCTTCAGATCTTTATGGTTTGTACTTGAAATACTTGAAACTCAAAACAGTTTCTGGCTTAATAAAACTGGGATTGAGCATCTGAAGGGGGAGTTTTGCTCATTTCCTGATCAATAGTTTTAATAACAGTCTGGTTAAAAAAAGCCAGCTGATAGACGTTTTAAAGTTTTACTTTAGTAGTTTTCTGCTTTCTTCTACTCCAGTCGTCTTACTGAGCCATTTACCCTGTAGGGGAATGTGTTCTTTTTTCGTTATTCATTTTTCTAACTGTACGCATAACCTTACAAAGACCCCATTTTAAATGAGATCTTAAGGCACATTGTTAAGCAGCCTGCCTAAGACTCATAAGTGCTTTTTTATTTGTTTATATCAGAAAAAGGTCAAAGACAACCCAGTTTGACATGAAATAGTGTTTTTGAGCCAACAAGTCGGTTCTTCTCAGCTACTAACCGAAAGCCTTGGCATATATTAGTAGGGTCTGCAACGTGGTTAAAGCTCAAGAAGTGGAGGACAAATGAGGTCTCCAGACTAAATATAAATCATCTACAGCAGATCTGAGAGTGAGGTCCTTGAGAAAAAAACCCAGCAGAAATGTCAGACCTCCAGTTTTTCTGCTTACTGTTGGCCTAAGCCTCATCGTTAATGGTCTCCATAGAAGAACTGCTATTGAGAAGTCATTCTTAAGGAAGAGAAACAGGCTCAAGAGGCTGAGATATGCCAAGAGACTCAAAACTGGACTGAAAATCAGTGGCAACAGGCCTGATGGAGGGATGAGTTCTCCTTAGAGCTCGCAGCTCTGCATTATTGAAGCAGTGTGGGATAATCTGGACAGAGAACAGAACAAATGGCAGAAATGTTTGGAGAAAAGCTTTGGAAAGTCCTTGAAGAAACCTGTTAAAGAATAAAACAGCTCAAATAGATGTATTCCCGTTTATTATTTCAAGTTGCAACCTGTGTCCAGATTCATTGGTATCACAGATTAAAGAGATGACCTGACTTTACCATACATACTCATATACAGACTAAAGCCTAAAATTGGCTGTAAGAAAGGCTGTAAAGCAAGCAGCTATGCAAGTGCATTCAAATACCTTTTTTTTGATGATTTATTTAAATTTGGTGACCCATACTTATTATACATACCACAGAAACAACCCAGTACCTCAAAGGTGGCACAAAAACCCGGATTCCCTCCCGGCCGGCCAACATTCGCCGCCTTACATCAGCTCCTGGCAGCATCGCCAACGCACCTCGTCTGGTTTGCTTAATGATGCAGCACACAGCTTACATGGGCCTAAAAGGTGTTATTGCTTAAAGTTTTTATTCTAGTTTAAAAATCCAGCCTGGTTTAGTCTGTCAGAGTACATTTAGCTTCCTGAATGTGTGAAGCTGCCAGAGATTTTGCTCTGGTTCTGTTGCTGGGTGGCCTTGGCCTGAGCGGGCAAACACAAAGAGACGGAGAGACACGTTAAAGGAGGGAGAAGCAGAGAAAAAGTGGAAGCTGGGAGGGAATGAGTTGTTTCAAGAGTTTGAGTATATAGTCCCGAGAGCAGCAGACTTGATTTGCTTGTGGTTTGCGGTCATAAAGTTCGAGTACATGTACATTTCAAAGCTCGCACCCGTCTCACACTTCATTCCTCTTCGTCCTCGGGGGCTAAATGAAGTGTGACACGGCATTAAACCGGGACCAGAGCTCAGAGGCTGGATGGAAACTGTGCACGTCTGCGTGGATGTAAAGGTTTAGATTAACAGCAAGAAGTTGCTGATGGCTTGTGACGGTGGGTTGGGTGTGGGTCTGTGGCTAAACATGACCTCTTGGCTCAGGTTGAGGCCAAACACAGTCAGGATTTACACGTGCAGGTGGCCTGACACGGACTCACATTTAATTTGTTTTTATGAATATTTTTCTCATCGGAGTTTTCTCATTTACACATTGTTAGGCTCCACATCCAGAATGTGCCATTCAGTGTTTTGCACTTCTCTCTTTTCGTTCTTGCTGCAGAAAGTGCAGCATCAACTGCATTTTGGGGCGATAATGAAAAGTTTGTTTCCATAACGACTACCGCAGTTCAACTCTGGAACACTTAGGAACGCCACAACAGAGGAAGCGCCGCCAACGCCAGCCGTCTCCCCCTATTCCCGATTCTTTTGTTGCTGTTAAGTGTCAGGAGCGCGGCATGAAAGCTGCAGTCGGAGTTTCCATGTGATTATTCAGCTCACAGAGCCGCAGTCTGGCGCGGCTGAAACTTTTCCTTAAGTTTAAAAAAAGACGCTGAGCTGTGACGGTTTGTTTCAAACTGAGCACCTTTGGGTTTTCTTAAAGTTGGTCTGAGATTGCTTCATGATAAAAACACCAGGTGTGAGGCAAAACATAGCGAACATAAATGAAAGTCTGGAGCAGCAGGCTGAGAGATACGGGAATATCTGATACTTGGCCTATAGGTTGATCCAGATGAGTGGTGAAAGGCTGCTGACATCCATTTAATTTAACTATTATAATCTGAGTCCACTATTACCCCAATAGACAACTATCCTGGTTTTTCTTCAACCAGAATGAGGAAGAAAGGAGATTAAAGTGAGTCTTAGTGGAAACATCATGAAAGCATGGGTGCATGTCACACAGCTCAGATCCTCTCCTACATGACGGTGGCCACGTTTACGTGAGTTTTAATTCCTCTTTAATTTGGAATTGAACTTAGTTACACTTTAAACTGATGAAAAATTAGCATGTTAAGACTTAATTCCGAATGAAATTTTTAATTGTGAATTAAAATTAAGTCGTATTAAAGGGACTATACCCGATTTCACGGCCGGCTAGCTTAGTTAACGATAGCGGCTAGTTTTTTTTTCTTTTGTGTGACGCTTTTTCTCGGCTAAGGGGTTTAACTTTCATGACTTAATACCAGATCCGAAAATTAACCTGGCAGAGAAAGAGCGTCACGCCAAAACT
>JAVQJG010167154.1:0-20169 GCA_036024015.1 Craterocephalus amniculus
GTATATATTTTTTAGCATAAACCGTAGCATGTTTTAGTTCCTGGATGACGTCACCAAAGTATGGTGGCCACGGTAGACCAAACCATACGGGAGTGCTTACATAGACAGGGGCTGTAAGCACTCCCGTATGCTTACAGCCCCTGTCTTAATCAGCATGAGGATGAGTACAAAATGAAGGCACATCATTCTGAGGGCGGAGTATTCCTTTAATTTAGCTTTAAAGCCAGGTATTGGGAAGGGCTCTGATTGGTTGGATGGCAGAAGTGACATACGGAAAGTTAAAAACTGCTTTGTTTCTTTTCGACAAAACAACCTGAGAAAATGCCGTAATAAGAACCATTTTTATTTGATTTGAAGTCTAGTTATGAAGCAGCAGCTAGCCGCTAACATGCTACGTCGCTTTAACGTGAACTATCTAATTATCTAATTCGGAATTAAACATGGAATAAACCAACCTCTTTATTCGGAATAAAGTTCATTTCGAAGTTAACATTTGCATCAGGAATTAACCCTTTAAAGCCCAACCTGGGAAAAACTGCCAAAAAGTCTAATTTTTTAAATCTGAAATACTTATTTAGCCCTTTAACAAAATGTGTAAATATATAACTATTTGTTGGGGGCTATATCTACCTTTCATTACCATGTGACAAGTCAAAATTAATATAGTGCAGTTTTCAGCTTCCTGGCATCTGGCATTCTGCAGAGAATTGAGCAAAGTTTTTACCAAAAAGTGATGCAAAATGTCTCCGAAGCATATGCATCAAATATGATACATTTGGCTGTATAGGGTTAAGTGTTTACATGGTAATTTTTTATCAGTGTAAAACAAAATTAACTTTAATTCCAAATTAAAGAGGAATAAAAAGTCTCATGTAAACGTGGCCTTTTAGTACCTTATCAGAAAGGACGCTTGTCTTTAATTTCACTGAGTTTTAGCCCAAGTTTGACTTTACAAGCACGCCATGTTGTCTCTACCGGCTGCGTGATTGTTTGGGGGGTTTCATCTGCGTTTGTCAGAGACATCACAAGCAGTTATCGTTCTCACAAAAAAGTCAGCCGAAGAAGCTCGCAGAGAATTAGAGGCTGATTGCGAACGCTGAGTGCAACTTTGAGCATATTAACTTTTTATCCTCTTTCTCCTCCTACTTGTCCCTGTTCCCATTTCACCCCCCGGCCTGCTCCCATTCGCCTTCATCCTGTCTCCGTCTTCCTCTTCCTCTCGCTCAACTTTTCCCTCCTCTTCCTCCTTCTCCTCCTCCTCTCTGTTAGGTGGTGATGGAGGGTTTCTTTGTGCACGGCACCAGAGGACACATCTGGATCGACAACATTCACATGAGCTTGAACACCCCTCTGACAGAGTGCACACGTAAGTCGCATCTCAGACATGCACCACCTTCTTCTGTCAACACATCCATCAACATGCCCTCTTCCTCCCTTCTCCGCCTCCATTTTTAACCTGAAGGGGCCTATAAACACTCCTATTCTTGCCATCCCAGTTTCGAAAGCTGTCTCCTTCGAAGAGCCCCGCCGAAAACGCAGATAAAAGGCGAAGGGAGCGGTAGGGTCGGCGTTTACCCCTCCACTAAAAAAGAAAGAGAAAAGAATAGGAAAAGTAGGACATAAATCCCCCGTGGGTGTCGTTGATGTTAATCTATGTTTCATTAGATTTTTCTTCTTGTCTTCCTCTTTCAAACTCGCTCCCGTGTCGTATTTGTAAACAGAGTTTTACCCGGAGCCGTCAAAGGGAATTTACCAGACAGCCTATTTCCCAAGCAAGCTCCTCGGTGCCTGGCTGCCGTAATCTGGCCCGAGCAGGGGGGCTTCTGAGAGGGTCTTAAACAGATCAGAGGCCGAGCTGCGAGTCGAGAGCCAAAAAACGTGCCGTCATCGCTTCTGACTGACGTCCGGTGAGCTCTGGAGCCGGACGGCGGTATAATTCAGGCTCGTCCTCACGCCGCGGTGTGTGCGTCTTCTATCAGTCATCGTTTTTGCGTGTCACGAGAGTCCTGGGAGAGCTTTGGAAGACGAAGATGACAGCCCGGCCCTCGTCTTCCTCCTCTTTCCTCCTATCCCCGCTCCCAGAGCATGCTGGGATGCTTCTTATCACTCCGCACAGTTGAGTTTTCCTCTCTGCGTTGGCGTTCCCGCCAAAAGGCGCCGGTTCCCAAGTTGGTTTGCCTCTGTCTTTCTCTTTCAACCCTCCTCTCTGCACACACACACACCAACATACCGCACACTAACACTGAGACACACACACCAGTCCTTTTATTTGCATTCCAGGCAGTCAGGGTGAAGGTTCTGCTCTGCGCCTTCACAGCCAGCCAGAACCCCTAGCCTGCTCCAGTTTCACTGGACTCCACTGATAAACAACTTGTGTGAACTTAGTGTGCACACACACACACGCACACACACACACACATTTATTTTCCTGGTATATCTCAGCCGTTCTCAAACTCCAACCTCACACAGCGTATGAAATCACATTCTCGCAGAGGAGCCCTGTAAATGCCATAATTCACGTGAGTTATCTGAGGAATTAAATTCCCCCAGGAGGAGTTTGATAGTCTCGTGACATTTGTGTGACATTTGTCTGACTTTTTCTGTCATATTTAAAGTTTTCTAACAGTTCTCCCCCATTTGTCTCCCTCTTCCTGTCTGTCTGTCCACGCAGAACCCATCGCGGCATTTTCCCCTGAAAATTCAGGTGAGTTTGACTTTAGTTTGAAATCACTTCCTCTTTGGTCTTGCCTCCTGCCCGTTGGTATGCACTAGCCTGGGGAATTTGCTTGGATGTCTCTTAAACTAGGAATTAAAAAAGAAAAAATAAAGACAAGCCTGTACCACTCACTGAGACTGCAGGAGCTGACTACACTAATAAAACCGCTTTTATTTTTAGCATCTCTAGCATGTAAGCATTGGCAGATACAGGAAGCTAACTGAGTTATTTTACCAATTAGATGGTGTAGTTTTACTTTAAAAGGAGCTATACCTGATATTATTTTAATCTTTCTAAGAAAATGGTTTCTACAGGGTATATTATGTGGTAAAAGGGGGAAGTCTGGAAGTTACGTAAGTTAACCACATTGGCAGAGAAAGAGAGTGTCATGCCAAAGCTAAAAATTAGCCGCTTTCACTAACTAAAATCCCCGCGGACTCGTACAGTCAATGAGTCATTCATTTTTATGGAGTTACCCCTTTTACCACAAAATATACCACGTAGAAACTATTTTTCTTAGGAAGATTAAAATAATATCAGCTATAGCTCCTTTAAATAGTGTCAAAAGATTAGTTTCAAATGCTGTGTGCGAGTCAAGCTAACGTTAACATACCTCATGGAGTCAGATTTTTGATGAAAAAAAAAGCTCCATATTCTCACTTCTAGGCTGCCTGACACAGCCAGGAGGGATTTAAATAACTGTCTGCCTCATGAAAAATATTTAGAGCGTGCTAGTGGGACTCTATAAGATTGATGTTAGTGTTTTGGCATCTCATAATGCCTTCCACTAAGATAAGAGCTTGGCGGTTTCACTGCGGATGTGATGTGTGTGCATTTCTTCGGCTTTCCCTACTTCTTCGCCTTCACATGCACAAGCACACGGGTTAGTATCACCACACGCCGCGGTTTCCCCAGTGAAAAGCAATCGGATAAAGTGACTGAGCACAGGCGTCTCACTCTCCTCTCGCTACCTCGCCTCTGTCTAATGAGTGTGTGTGGTGTGAAGTAGCAGGAACACGCACCATTTCCCTCTGTAATTATGTGCCACGGACCAAAAATCAGGATGTATTGAGATCTGCTTCAGTGTCTTTAGCTCAATGTGACGTTCCACACACAGCTCCCCGCATCATGTTTGGAATTTAATGGATTTATTTGTGGATTTTTAATTGTCTCTGAGGTGTTTTTTTGTAGTGCATTTTGGTTTAAGTGTAGAACGTTCTTGAAGAAAAAAAAAAGTGAGGATAAGTTCACATCAGGGGCAGCGGTGTAAGGGATCTGTGGATATAATCTCCAAAGAGACAGCGCTTGGCTTGAGGAGGAGAGGACTGGCCAGAAAGCTGATGTATGAGAGGAAAAAGGAAAAACCAGGACAAGAGAACATCATGAATTATGCACTTTAAAAAAATCTGCCGATTTCAACCCGCTAGATAAAAAAAAATTATAAATTGCAATCCAATATTTGCTCAGAGGGAGCTCTGGAGCATTGGATTCTCATGTGGTGTCCGACTGATTCTTGCATGGCTCTGAGACTGAATCAGAACGTTGCCAGAGTGAAACAGGAACAGGAAGCTCCTTAATTCAACGTGTGTGACTGCTCATGCAACTAATTGTTTTGGCTTTAGTTTCACACCAAGCGACTTCATCGGAGCTTCGAAAAGATTCAATCAGCATTGCATCTGATTGGATCAGCTATTGGACTGATTTCAAACCGAATCTCTGGATGATCTTGGTGTGAACGCTCGTCCTCCAACCGCAACTTAAGCCACAGAAATGGATGCTTTTCTTTTTTTTCTGGCCTTGGAGATTTATCTCACTTTTTTTTTTTTTTGCAACTGGCATGCTGATGCATGCTCATGAGGTGCACGCCTGTTGTCCGTTTTGATAAAAACCAACAGGGAAAGAAATTACACAAGAAAATAAACAGAAAATAAACAAGTGCCACTCCTCTCTTTTCCCACTGGCCAATTACTCTGTATCTCTCCACCAGGGGGAGGCGTTCCTGTGCCTCCCTTGCCCATCCACTGGTATTACATTATGGCCGCCGGAGGCGCCCTCCTTCTCCTGGCAGTGGCCATCTTGGTCAGAGCTCTCTGTTGCTGTCGACAACACCTGGCCACCAAGAAGAGCCAGCTGTCAGTGGCCTATCACAGCTCTTCGCAGTGCTTCCAGTACTCTAACTGGTCCACCAGTATGGCCACCCCAGGGGTGGAGCCAGTGCTGACAGTGAGGTTGGACAGCCGGGACAGACACCGTACCCTCTGCTAAAGGGACGCACTTTGCTATTGCACCTATTTGGCAGACGTGGAGGCTGAATTCTGATGTCTGGGGGGCCATAATGCCACAAGATTGACTACTACCACTCGGGGAGGCCTCCTTCTTTTAGTTTACAGCTGCTATTGCGATGATGACACTGAGAATGTGCAAAGAAACTCTCGTTTGACGGTTTTCCTCTCCGTTCTGTTAAGGAGTTTGCTCTTGACATTTCATACTACGCTGCTCCTGGTGAGAGGAATGAAGTCGGAGTAAGTTATTTTGCTGAACAACTCGATTTGGATCATTGAGTGCCGTCTGGCTCCTCATAACCTCCTGGAAGGACCCGAGCTTGGACATTACACAAAGACATGTGTGGGTCGAGGAGGAGGAAGAGGGAACAAAAAAAAGGGGGGTTGGTTGAGCTGGTTCTGCTGCAAGAGCCAGCCGGAGCTGCCAAACCACAAGGCTAAAAACAGGACCCCAGAGACACGAGGAGCTGTGCAGCGCTGAGAACGAAAAGAGAAAACTGTTAGGCTCAGAGGCATTTAGTGTTGCTGGAGCTGTGGAAATGATCTGGCAAGCCTCAGATAATAATGCTGGCGGTGTCTCTGTAATGACAGCACAGGATAGATGCAATGTGAGTTGTGCCAATGCTGAGGGTGTTGCAACAGATTAGGATAAAAAAAACATTAAAATACAAGTCTTCATTGTCCTTTTCAACAGAGCATGTGCACATTTAAAAAAACAAAGAAATGCAAATCCATCATACTTAAAGCCCTGCATCGCAAACGGAGATATACGGCTCATTTGATTGAGCGTCTCGTCCTCTCCTGATAAAGGCATCAGTCGGTGATGGATGCAGCCGTCTTCAGTGTTTAGTGTTTCATCTTGATTCTCTGCTGTAATAAAGCACGTTGTTCCCCCCCACCCCCCACCCCCCATTGATGCTTCATACCACCCACTCCAGTTGTTCCCCTTGTCTTGCCCAGATGAGAGCCATGCCGAGCCGAGCCTTGTCGTGTTTTCAGTCTGAATGTGTGCTTGTTGTTTTTAGGGGTTGTTAATAGGCACAGCTGTCTGCCATCACCACTTTTTCCTTGATATATATGCTCCTACAAATCCCACAATGCAGCTGGACGCCATAAGTGAAGTGTTTTGCTGTAAATTTGCACCCTTAAGAGGGATCCAAGATGCTATGAGATCAGCATAACTGGCAAAACTGAAGCATCTTTACTCACATTTTACACATCTGGGATCTAAAGCTTATTTTTTGGGGATATTTTTGTAGAAATAACCCTTAAAAAAATTAATTAGTACCAGTTTCTCTCCAATCAGTTCCTGACGAAGGTGGTAAAATTTGACACAAGCTCAGGTGGTTTAAATGAAACGGCGGTCGTCGCTGTTTGGCTTGGCGGGGCATTGCTTTCTGGTTCTGTCACAGCTGCAAAAATCCATCACCTGCTACCCCACAGCTCAGCAAAATGCACCTCAATTTGTTGACACAATTACAAAGCTGCACTTTTCTCTCTCGAGTAGGAGGGGGGGGAAAGTGTGTTTTTGGCACACTCTCACTTTGTGCTTTTAAATCAACTCGGAAAGGCGGGAGATTGGACACCCTACTTGATCCATCACGACACCATTACACACCAAGCTCCTAATAGTTGTAATTAGTTAATGGACAGATAACATTTATTAAGGCTGCGGTAAGCACTTTTCCCTCCCATCTACTGCGCCTGCATCGCCCAGTCCGCTGCCAACTTCAATCGCCCTGGAAGCGGTATTAATAATGCCACTGGCCATCGAAGACCCTTACATCTAGACGTGTGCCTTGCCAAACAGTTACTCCCACTCCTGAACGCCTGCCAAGAGCAGCCGACACACACACTAAGAGACACAAAGTAAAAGGAAAACTCGTTTGAAGAAAAAAGTATACTTGATGCTGGGCTCAGCTTCAGTGCCCCAGCCATTATTCACACGCGCGTCTTCACGTTCATGCACAGGCACGAATGTTTTTAGTTCACGGAAAATGTGTTGCCATTACTTATTTTCCCTTAAGTCATCAAATGTTACTCTTAAACCTTACAGAGATGACTTAAACAGTGATGTGTTGTTTGTTTGATTTGTTTTGTTTTTTTTTGCATTTGTGTTCACACAGAATGAGCAGTCTTATACCATCAGTATTCTACGTGATGACTGTGTGTTGACTGGAATGTATCTTAATGATCTTTCTGTAATAATAAAGTGATATTTTTCTATTATTAAGAGTGTATGTATGTGTTTATAGGTCTTTAATTTGAGAAGCATGAAAGAAGTAAATGTAAATAAAGCTAATATGGAATATTCCAAGGGTTATTTATCAATAAATACTGAAAAAGGGTGGATTGTCATTGTACAAATGGCACTGAAGTCAGATTTATAATTGGAGTTGCAGTTTTAAAGGGGCTATACCTGATATTATTTTAGTCTTTCCAAGAAAAATTGTTTCTACAATTATATATTGTGTGGTTAAGGAGGTAAATCTTACTGGCTGGTCGGAATCCAGAAGTTAAAGAAGTTAACCCCATTGGCAGAAAGAGCGTCACGCTAAAGCTAAAACTTTGCCGCTTTAGCTAACTAAAATTGCCTGGACTCCTACACATGCGCAATCAATGAGTCATTCATTTTTATGGACTTACCCCTTTTACCACATAATATACCGTGTAAAAACCATTTTTCTTAGAAAGACTAAAATAATATCAGGAATAATTCCTTTATTGTGGATAGCATGAAATAAGTAAAAATGGTTATTTATCAATGAATATTGAAAGGTTGGATTTTTGTTATACAAATGGCACTGAATTCAGATTTTTAGTTGGAATTGCGGTTCTAAAGACACTTGAACATTTTTTTTCCTTGTATGCTCTACATTTCTGCCATATTTTTGTACATTTAGATTAGTAGTCTTCATGAAATCTGCCTCACAAATGGCAGCAGTCACATGCCTCCCCCATGACTCCCTCATGGCGGCAGAATCACACCATCTGACACAACTTCACATATTTTATTGCATTTTCTGTGTGAGAATGTGTAATTATGTGTAAACTGGCTTGCTGCTAAAACTCAGCATGTGCCTTGCTTCTCTTTAACAGTGAAGAGACCTAATGAATTCGGAGACGGGCGACTTTTCAGCGGCAGAGATCCACAAGGAGGAGGTAAGCGAGAGACTTTCATCACATTTTTTGCTTCTGAACTTGAGTATTTTGATCTTTTTCTCACCTTTTTTCTACCTGCATCTACTTCTTCTAACTGATCTTCTTTCCATAAAGTACTTTGCTTCACATTTTTACTGTTTGAGAACTCATGAAACCCAAATCATGTTGAATGTAATACTCAAGTCTTTCCTTTACATTATTCACATCCATGCTCTTGTAGACATCCATCATCTGTCTTGTCATCAAATTAACTTTTCTTGTCTGCATCCAGGTTTGCAATTCCACGAGTGGAACACAGCATCTCCGTCGGAGCCTCCGGTGACGCACGTCTCCGATAAGGACAACTCCTGGTTGTACACCTTGGACCCCATCCTGGTGACGATCATCGTCATGAGCTCCCTGGGCGTCCTGCTTGGGGCGGTCTGCGCCGGCCTCCTCCTCTACTGCACCTGCTCCTACAGCGGCCTGTCGTCGCGCTCCTCCACCACGTTGGAAAACTACAACTTCGAACTGTACGACGGCCTCAAGCACAAAGTGAAACTCAACCAACAGCGCTGCTGCACCGAGGCATGAGCGACGGACGAACCGCGGCGACCATTCCATGAAAAACCTCTCACTACTTTTTCATTTCCACGGCCTCCCTCTAGTGTCAGTAAACTTCTTCGGTGGTGCAAAGAAGTATCGGGGATTCCTGCGGTAAAGCGAACTGAGGAACAAGAGATTTCGGGCTACCGCTGCAGACTCCTACATGGCAGGGATATTAGGCCTCAAAAAGCGAATATCAACACATATCTGTTACAGATTCCTGCTACAAAAAGACAACTGTTTATAAATGCATCATAGATCTGTGTAGTTTTGAAACTGGATACTGTAAACTACACCGACAGAGAGCCGGACACATTGTGTTGGAAAGGTGGTAGGTTAGAAATGTGCTTAGAAAGCGTATTTTTTGATCACATGTGAACACAGTGGCCTAGAACTTAGCTCCTTTGTGTGGCCCCCCTGGCTCTTTTGTCCCTAATAAGCCTCAGTTACACCCTTAGTTCCTGTTGGTCCGTGGTATTTTTAGTCCCTTAAGTTTTCTGCTCAATCACCCTCTTTCTGTTTAATGTTTTGGGAGATAAGTTGGGGTGGGGGGGGTGAGGAAAGTATATGTGTGTGTAGAGGTGGGGAGGGGGCATTTTAACACGTTCTTTTAACGGTGGAGAGAAGTTATTGTTAGATGTAGTCGTTGGAAACTGTCGTTGCTGGTTCCTGTCAAAGAGAAGGTCATGTTTACATTGCTGTAAATGATAAAAAGGTCAAGGAGCTTTGGGCGGTGCAACCTATGGATTGCTGCTGAGAGAAGAGACTGAACCACTGAAGGAGGGGAAGCAAAGAGAAGAAGAGAGATGGTGACTGACAAAGCACTAAACCCCCCGCCGCCTCTCTCACAGGGGCGATGTTCTCTCTCTTAATCGACTGACTGTGTGCCTGGACACACGGCAAGCCTTAAAAAAAGCTAATTGTTTAAGGAACGTGGAGACGTTTTTTACACGTGGACCTCAAAAGCCATGATTTAAAGGACCTACACCATCCCCTCACCCCTTTTCCTTCAAAACCCACACTTGCATTACATCATACCACCTCAATTTATCGGCTAATCGTGGCCTATTTTGAGAAAGAAAAAATTTTTTGAACATTTTTTATGTCATCTTCGCACAGCAAAGCAAGCTTCTTTTTTTTTTCTTTTTTTTTTTTTGTTGCTTTAAAGTGTTTTGTTTTCTTTAAGGTTTTGAACCAGTCAGAAAAGGGCCCGGCGCGTTCTGAATGAACTCATAAGCCATGAGTAGGAGAGAGCGAGTGGAAAAATCTGAGTTCCCTCCCACGCACACTAACATCCACTCCACTTGTATATACTGATGTATATACAGACATGAGAACACATCGCCTCATTCTGGGAAACACGAGGAACTTTGGACGCGCACATTCCAAAATCCACTCCAGGTTAGGAGACGAAATCCTGTGGATTCACAACACAAACGCACTTGGCATCTCATCCCATTCCTTCCAACACACTCGCTGTCGTCTCTCCTCTGAGGCCCACATCTACGGACCCCACTGACTCTCTTCAAAGTGCCTTGGAGCCTCGGGGATCCAGCTTGCCTTTGGAGCCGGTTTTCAGACACAGGACTTTGACACTTGACTATGACGGTCACAGCGCCCCTTTCTGTGTGGGAGGACCAAAACAACTCAAGTGGACAGGACCCCCCCCCTTTTTTTTTTCGCACTGCTAAGACTGCTGTTGTTGTTGTTTCAAAGGGGTCTTTGTACAGAAATGCTCTTTTTATGATTGTTATTATTATAATTATTGTTATGATTATTTAATAAAGGATTTATACCATACTAAGGAGATAGTGCAAAAGATATATTTTTTTTAAATTTCCCTTAAAAGTTAACTGAAATTGGGTTTTTTTTGCATCACTGGCATTCTTGTAATACCTGTGGACACTACTGAAGGCTTCCAGTCCAATTACCCATGAGCTCCGTCTGAGATTTGGTGCCAGACTTTCACTTTTAATTACAAAAAGAAAACACACGGGGTAATCCAACACACACAAACCCGTGTTCTGGCTGGTTTCCGTACAACACACACATTCATAATTCTGTGTTGTTAGCCTGCTCTACTTGGCCTCTAATCTCCCCATGATGTCCCATTAGTCTAGACCTCTGGTGGCCCTCATTTAGGAGCTTCAACATCAAAGCTTTGAAGTGCCCGGCGTCTCGTCACACACACACACACACACACACACACTCGTACAGTACACATGCAATTACTGTGTTTCTCTTTTATACAGCTTGCTTGGTCTCCCACACACGTTTCCATTTACCCAAATGAGCTTCCATCACCTAAAAGAAAACCCTGCAAGCAAATAGAGCGCAAACTTTTCGATCAAGATTGCGATTTCTTCAAATCTTCTGGGTGTTATGATTCAAATATATGCAGGGAAATGTTAAACATGGGGGAGAAAGCTCCTTCCTGAAACACATCATCATAGTTTATTACCATGTTAAGGACATGAAAAGGAGCCTGCAGAACATTACGAGCAAGGCAAAGAGGTGTTGCTGCTGCACAGTGGCTGTTAGCACGCTCCGGTCCAGGGCATAGCGGGCCAATTACCGCCGCTGAAAAAACACAGACAATCCCCATCTTGCTGGAGGAGGCCGATGCCATCTGCTTGCAGGTTTGATTGATCCCAGCAGAACAGTGCAGCCACATCACAGAAATGAACGCTGACAGGAAATTACCAAAGGAGCCAGATTGTCATTGTTCCGTGCCGCCTCTTGTTTTCACAACCAAATTTTCCCTATTTTTTTTCTTTCCTCTCATGTGAATATGTGTGTTCCCCAAATGTTTTTCATGGCTTTTATCAGTCTGTAACGGCACGCTGCACGGGGCCCTTTCCTTTAGCCGCCAGATCAGAGAGCTCTTTTTGCTTCTGAAGCCAGTGTGGCCTTCAAAGAAAAGAAAAAGCTCTGGCTCCCTGTAAGTCGATAGGCCAGATTGAGTGTCCATTTGAGGGTCGTGCTATGAGAAGTGATTGAAACACAACTAATTAATCGGAGGATTTTGTTATCAGATTGGAATAGAGGGCAGAACATGAGTTGAGACAGTTAGGAAACTTCATGTTCCTGCACACAGTCCTCTCAGCTTGCTTGACACTGGCCACATTTACATGAGACTTTTAATTTGGAATTAAAGTTAATTCCGCTTTGAATAGACCATGTAAACACTTAATTCCTTATGCAAATTTTATTCAAAATTAAACTTAATTCTGAATAAAACGGCTGGTTTATTCTACTTTTAGTTCTGAATTAGTTAATTATTTTCTAATCTTCTGTCATGTAAACCTTAATTCTGCTCTAAGTTAATTTCTGTCGTTCTGCCAGTGTTCATGTGAAAGTTACGTAGCATGCTAGCGGCTAGCTGCTGCTTCATAACTAGAATCTAAATAAAGCAGAAATGGTTCTTATTACAACGTTTTCTCGTGTTCTTGGAAAGAAACAAAGTTGTTTTTAACTTCCAGTAGACGTATGTACGTCACTTTTGCCATCAAACCAATCAGAGCCCTTCCCAACCCCTGGCTTAAAAGCGGAATTAAGAAAATGTATTTTCCATGTAAACCTTTATTTGGAATTAATATTTCCATGTAAACACGAAGGTGAAGATTTCAATTCTGAATTAATTTGAAATAATTCATTACGATATAAAAAACACCATGTAACCGTGGCCAATGTAAATGTCTTTCAAATTTTTCCCTCAAAAATAGCTTTCCATTAAGCCTCGCTGGATATTAACAGAATTCCTCCTTCCCAGGACGTGGTTCAGAAATCACAAATGCAAAAAAAAAAACTCTATATCCTCCTCCCTGCACCTTCAGTGTGTCTGAAGAAGAGAACCACCGGGAGACTAAATCCTCCATCTCTTTCAAGTGCATCCAAAGTGCTGACACAAACCAGCCGTGATGCACATGCACATACAGAGACTGACAGCGAGCTTACATTTTTAGAACATGCACACACCACCGCCGCATACCCACATCTCGATGGTCTTCCTGGGCAGGGGGCCCAGATATTATTGTCGGGCCTGCCAGCGATTCAAAGCACCTATATGGGTCAGTGAGGGGAGGTGGGGGATAAACAGGGGGGCTCGGTGGCAACACGCCTGCCAATGGTGGCAGACCCAATAACAACAAACGCTCAAGTCTTGTATAAACAGCAGGCAGACCATCACTTTCCTTCCTCAGTGACATTATCATCTCCCCTTTTTCCAAAGAAGGTGCCTCTGGACACAAATACATGGAGGAAATGACCGGAGGCTCTACTCAGAGCTTCAAACCAGGCCGGCGGCCTTGTCATTGTGAAGCACAGCAGAGGAAATTAACTTGATAAAAAGATACAGCTTATGATTCAAGACAGTTTTAGGAGCTGCTGACCACACACACACATACACACACACAGCACGGACGGCTTCAGTTGTGCTTTCTTGCTCAGATATTACCGAAGCAGCACGAGCTGCCTTGAGCTGTTTTTGCTCAGTAGCGCTGGATTTGATTTCCCCGAGGCATCTCAGCTCTGTTATTTTCTCCATCAGCACATCTGAGCGTGTCATACTCCATCGAGCTATTAAAACACTCAAGCATTTCCTCATAACGGAACTTTTATTGTGGTCACACGACATGACCGGTGGCCCTGTGTGGCGAGCCACCTGTTCACTCCACTTGAGGCTGGTGTGTTTACAGACACGGTTGCCCTATATAGCTCAAGAACCTTGTTATCAGGCATGGTAGGAGGCCTCAAACAGAGGTCATTACCATCTGTCTGGAGTGGCTGTTGAGTCTGAGTGACAGTGTTGCAGGAGATCTACATTTTACTCCAACGTGGTTCATTTAATCATTGTATTGCTTAATAAATTGCTTCAGATGAAGACTAGTTTATAGGAAATATGTTGATGAATCATGCAGTGCATGCTGCTGAGAGATGACCGCCACCTCATAAAGATTAATCTTGCATTACTTCTGCCTGCCGTCACTGTTACATGGTAAGTTATTGTTTTGTTTGGGTAAAAATTGGCAAATCTGAAGGAAAAGGACAGAGATGGAGAAGGGACAAGGCGGCAGAGAATGGACCTTGCTGGGAATGATTGAAAATTGCAGCAGGATGATGCAAGATCTGACTAATAAGTTGTTGTAGGGTCGAACTGATATAATATCATCTTCATAACAAATATGTGTTTCAGTCTTGAACAAAAGGTGTTTTTTTTAACCTGCAGTGGATAAATATGTTAAGTATTTGGATATAAAGAATAAAAACTGACTATTTCCATTCATTAAATTTCAATTTGGCTTTATCTTTAAGGTTTAATTCACAACAATGTCATCTCATCTCACAGACATAATCAGTTTGAGAATGGAAATGAATGCATTATAATCCATGTTTGTGTTCATATAAGCTTTTTCATAAAGAATAAAAGTCTATCTACTTACTACTATCAACTTTTGTCTTTGATTCAGTTCCCTGTCCTGACTGAAGCAGCAGGCGATAGTGGAAAAATTCAAAGACTATCCTGATACATGCTATCCATACATGACACCCAGGACCTTGACAAAAAGACAAAATTCAATAATATTGTCTGAACCATCCAAAAAAACTAAAACTAAAAATTGTTCTTAAATGTCCAACAGCAACAAAGAAACATGCTTTGAGTGTCCTGAAAAGTTCAATTTAATTGATCAAAGATTCAGAAATAAAAATATATCTTCAGCATCTGTAAGTGATGTCTTCAAGAAAAATCCAGCAAAAATCTGATACATGACCTGAATCCTCTACAGAAAAGGTGACCACAGTTGAGTGGTTGAAACCATAATTATGTAAGGAAAGGAATCAGGGAGAAAAAGGTGATGTTTGCCAAATGATTTAAGAACTGGGCTATAAATTGGTGGCAGACCTCAACAGGATTAAAGAAATGTGCAACCATCTTGACAAATAACAGAATTAAAAGCCTTTTCCTGAAGACTGGAACAGTTTACTCCAAGTCTTGTTCCTCAGAATCCACTTCCCTCCATGTTTTAGATCGAGGATGTCACACTCTGGCCCTGGACATGTTTCCCTGCTCCAACACACCTGATTCTAATTAAATGGATTCAACAGGTTCTTGCCAACCTCCTCACAATAACCCATAATTTTAGTCAGGTGTGTTGGATTAGGGAAACAATGAAACCTTATGAGCAAAAATTATTCTCAAGCGTTCCCTTAGGACATACTGATTGTTTAAACTATCCTTTGTTTTTGCATTAAATACTGTATTCCCCTAAGTTTCAATAAATCAGTGGATTTATTTCCCTTTTACTTGGTGATATAAAAAGATTAAGGCATTAATGATGAATAATGATAATATCAATACAGCTGATTACTTGAAATGAGCCCCTCATAAAAAGAACAAAGAAAGAAAAACCAGTAACACTCACCTGTGCTTATTCTGCAATGCTCACGTGACTTCAAAGAACCAACGAGGAGTAGATCTTGAAATGTTTGTCTGATGTTATCAGGGAGTCGTAAAGCTGTTTCCAGGACACGTCTGTAACAGGGAACCAATGAAAGGTTGGTACCAAATGAGAGAGGAAGTAGATATCTTAGAGCTTCAAATGATTATGTGGAGTGTTGATATTATAACTTACCAGATGCTGCACAATAAACTAAATGAAGCCTCATGGGCAAAAAGCTAAAAAAAAGGACATCTGTTAAGAGAGAAAGAGGCCAAAACTGTCCAATATTTACACAAACTCGGATGATGAGGTTCTATAAACAACCAGAGGGGAGCTCTTTGGGATTGCAATGTTTTGTTTATGAGCGATGAAATGGATCCCCTTCAGAATAAAAGAGAGACGCAACAGTGTGGGCACTCCTGGTCATTTTCAGTGATTTTCTGGGTTTAACAAAGATTAATATGAAATTTAAGCTCTACTTCGCAAACCTTTGTTCGACTGATTATTGCTCGTTCAGACTCATTGCTAAGAAAATTCAGGAAAAGTTAATTTAGAGATCCTCATTTAGAGATTATTTGTAAATACAGGCGGTATCAACCTGCAGTATAATTATATCTAAAGATCATGACACCTCTGTTGTTCGAAAGATTAACTCAAAGTGAAGGGTGAAAATACCATCCACTATGGTGATGGTACGACAGTACAAAATGTACATTATAGTCCAAATCAGTAAATCTTTGTCAAGTAGTTTGAATTTCTTACTCTTAGTGATATTATCCACTTTCCTTCCTTCTTTATTAGAAAAAAACTTGAGAAACTAATTGAGAAATGTTTGCTCATATTTATAATAGACTGATGCTTCGAGTCATGTTTCTTCTCTGTCATGTGTTTCAAATATCAAAGCAAATCTGTGACCTTGAAAACTATAAAAAATGCTTCATCATGCACCATATCTACTGTAAAGCACGGGAGAGGTTCTGTTTTGCTGTGGTGTTGCTATGCTATCTCTGATACAGACATAAAATATGTTACTAAATGTCAGGAAACCTGAGTGATGACAGGGGAAGAGTAAAGGAAACTGGTACATTAAGCATCTAAAGCAGGGATGTCAAACCTATGGCCCAGGGGCCGAAATCAGCCTGCCAAACAGTCCAATTTGCCACACAGGAAGAATTTGGACAAAGTTACTCGAAACAAAATGTAAAATACTGTATTTTTTTCAGTTCCAGATAACTGTCATTAAATGAGTTGATGGTTTTAGATCCATTGCGATCTGTTAGTTGTAATAGTTGTGTGATTAAGAAAATGTATAAAATGAAGTAAATAATTATTTGAAAAAGAAAAATGTATATAAAATAAAATGACAGGTTGTATCTTAAGTAAATTGTGTAGACAAAAAATGTCGAATTTAAAAATGACAAAATTAAATTTATTGTATGCTATTTTTTAGGACTAAAAAAATATTTCATAATCTATACAAAATATATTGAACACAAAAATATGAGATAAAATATTATGGAAATTGTATTTTTCGAAGAAAATTCAGATTTTTCATGTTTTCTAAAAGTTTACACCATTAAATAATGTGATTTGTACATCTTTACACTAAAACAAAGGGGAAGAAGTGAAGTTTTCATGATTTTTTAGATTATAATGTTTGTTGATTTACTTGTCCCGCCCACTTCCAAAAACATTGTACCCTAACAAAATGAATTTAATATCACTGCTCTAGATAAACCAATCAGAAGCTTCAGATCTTTCCACAACTTCATCCCCACCTTTATTTAAATGACTAAACCCACATCGTTGCTGATGATATTTCATCTAGTAGAGAAGAGTGATGATTTTATGAGTGCTATTTTTTTAAACACAACCCAATACTTAAAACGGATCAAATAACTTCTGTGAGTTCTTAATCAACGTTTTCTCTTGAACCCGAGGAACCAAGAGCTAAAAATAAACCTGTCAGTCACAGGATAAGTAAGGGAAAGCTGTTAGTGGAACAATCACGTCTGACAGACTGTCAGGCTTTAAGCGTTCTTCACCGAAATGTCTTATAGCATCTGTAATAGTCTGTTCGATGCCAGCGCCTCACACAATTCTCCACTCCAAACCTGTCAGATGATTTCACCCGGTCTGAGTTGTAAAGACTATCATTTGAACACGCTTGTCAATGATAGGATTTCTTAAAAATAAAGTTGGTTTTCGCGAAAAGTGGCGATCAATTAAGGAAAATGGAGCATCAGGCTTTCAAGAAGGCATCTGGAGCAGATTTCAGAGACAAGCAAATACAGCTGCGCTCATGATTCATGCGCTGAATCATTAAATGGCAGAAAGATGGACAACAAGAAACAAAAAAATCTGAAACTGCCCCTCAAATTCCAATTACACTTTCAGACCCATCTGCTCCCAAACAACAGATTTTTCTCCCCTTCAGAACCTCCCGAGTTTCCTTGGCTCATAAATCTGCTCATATGAATCAAATTAGCTCCAAGAGTGATGTGTGTTTATACCGAACGGCCTTGAAAGAGCAGCCACCACATTCCCCCTTTGATGAAGCTGGATATTGTTGGATATCGTAAGATAGTAAAAACAGAAAAGTATGACATAAAGATACGTAATTTCAAGTTGCCACTTTTTGCCTTGAATAGGGAGGTTCTCAGCAGAAATCGGGTGTTTTCCTGTTTTTATTCAAAACACTGACTTCCATTATGGTATGAAATTGCAGCTGTCGTGCAGTGACTGTGTCGTTTGTGTTGTTTTCCTTCCTTCCCCTGTTTTCGTGATTCGATCATAAGCAGTGTGAGCTCAGAGGAAAAGTGATGAGGTGGAGGGAAGATTAGTGTCAGTGAGGGCAGTTTGGATGTGAAGCCTCAAGAGGAGAGTTCTCTGTTTGGTTAATGTGGGATGGAGCTCTGCTCTGTGTATACCCTCTATCCTCTGAGTGGGCTGCTGCTGATGGTTACATTTTATTCCTTGTAGGAGGTGGAAATAGTGTGTGTGTGTGTGTGTGTGTGTGTGTGTGTGTGTGTGTGTGTTTGTGTGTGTGAGGCTGTAATGTGGTGACATCCTTCTCTCTGTGAAGGTTCTGTAACACAGTGCTCTGAGTAACTGCACCCAGGAGGAAAGCGGATTTTCAGCCTCATTCATCTGTACTGAGCTCCGACTAAACATCATTCAAACCTCCAACTTAGCAAACCCTCTCTCTTTTTCTCTATCTGCCTTTGCACGCACACACACACATACACACATAATCTTGCCCAATGATGCCCTGGCGGTAGATTCATGGCACATTCACAGTGGGCGTTTTTCGAGATTTATCTGTGCACATTTCTCTCTCTGGCTTGCATAGTTTTTCACCTGTATTATCATATCACAGTGTGAATCTCTCAGCTGCACGGGCTTCAAAACCCTGCACACCCACGAGCTTTAAGAGCTCATGCCCAGAAATATTCACGCTGTGATTTAGAGAGGTACTAGAAAAGGCAGTAAGAAGGAGAAAGCACAGCAACTGGAACAATCTTTCTGCATAAAACCAAACTGAGCAGAGAGGGAAGGTGGGGGTCTGCACAGTTTGCTTATCAGTCATTGGTCCCTTTGAGACACAACAGCATCAGGCCACTGGGGCACAAGCATGGAGTCTGGTAAACATATCGTAGTAGAATAAGCAAGTCATACAAAAGCCTTTCCTCCCATGACCAGGCCCACACACAAAGAGTTGGGCTGTGCCACATGTACACTGGAAATAACAACAAACAAGCGTCCGAAACCCCCAACAAAGCCTCCTGCAAATATCAAATCAATACTCCGTCTTGGTGTTTGACACAGTTTGAACTTGGCGTCATCATGGGATTATTTGTAACAGTAATAACCCTCAGAGGATGCAACCTGGGGAGCGCGCACACCACCTGCCTCCCGTCTGAACACGCCCAGACAGGGAAAACAACAAGAGCTCGTGGATAGGTGGGCTGATAAGGTGCAGGGATTTCTTGTATGTATGGGGACCAGAGTGTCCCCAAAGATGCAAAGTGATTTTTAGGGGCTTAAAGGAGCAATACCTGATATTATTTTAATCTTTCTAAGAAAGATTATTTCTACATGGTATATAATGTGGTAAAAGGGGGAGGTCGCGCCCTTTAAAAACACATACAAACCCATGAACAACACTCACTGACTGTACAGACGTGACTTTTAAAGGAGCTATACCTGATATTATTTTAATCTTTCTAAGAAAAAAGGTTTCTACACGGTATATTATGTGGTAAAAGGGGGAAGTCGGACTTATTCCTTTTAAGTCCATAAAAATGAATGATTCATTGATTGCGCATATGTACGAGTCCAGCACATTTCATGGTTAGTTCCAGTTCTCTTGGAATTCCGAATGGAAGTCGGTTGGTGACGTCATTCAGAGGTAAACCACATTCCAGTTGCACAAACTCGGAAAAAATGGATCCCTCCAGCAAAGCTGCATGTGTTGTTGCTCTTTCGGAGTAGCTACAAAGAGCTACTTTTAAAATAATGCTTTCAGTCATGACGTTTCCCGTTCTGGGGAAGACAGTGAATGCGTGTTTGTACATTATACCGCACTTAAAGCCGAAAATAATAAAATAAATGTAAAATCATTCAAATGAACCTGTCAATTTTGCCAGCAACACTTGATAAACTACAATATTTATGCAACACTTCACATTAAAAAAAATGTTATACTTCAATTCAATTCAACTTTATTTGTATAGCGCCAATTCATAACAAAGTCATCTCAAGGCGCTTCACTGACAATCGGTCCAAGTAAACTGATTGTCACACATTCATATATACATATATACTAGCCAATTGATAACAAAATAGCCTATGTAAGGAAACCAACAGACTGCATCGAAAAGAGTCTTCGATCAATCCCCTTCTGAGCACGCTTCAGGCGACGGTGGGGAGAAAAACTCCCTTTTAACAGGAAGGCAAAACCTCCAGCAGAACCCGGCTCAGG
>JAVQJG010167200.1:0-13387 GCA_036024015.1 Craterocephalus amniculus
ATATATATATATATATATATATATATACCCCCAAATTATAAATCCTCCTTTCATAGATAAGCCATGACTGGTGTACAATTATAAATCTCCCACATATGTTTGAAGAAAAGTTATCTATCTGATTATAGTCATCAAATAAAAAACATTCATGAATCACAATTAAAAACGATTAAAAACTTTTTTTTACTAGACTGAATGAATGATCACAAATGTATGAAGAAAATTAGAAGCAGGTTCAGAGCTGGACTTTGACAGAGTGAGTTGTATTCTGCAGCAGCTGAAGGAGCAGACAGCTATAAAAATAGCATCTGTGTTTGTGACCCCTGAGCTTGTGCCAAGCTCCACATCCCAGAGTTATGAATCTGAAGTTTTCTGCTTTCTCCATAATTCCAAGAAACTCTGTTCTTCTTATGATTCATGGAAAATGTTGTTCTGCTTGTTTCTAAATGATTCAGGTTTATTTAACTCATCGAAGCTTTCAGAAACTACAAGTGCTTTCCATTATGCATATTCAGAGGATGTCTTGTGGCTGTGACATCAGCTTGTGGTCTTATTACGGTCTTGCTTTCTTCCGGTTAACATTATGCCATCACTCACTGTTCCTTACTCAAACAGCAACATGGGAAATTTTTCACATTTAATACTAATGGTTTTATGATAAATATAAATAAATCAAACATACTGCAGTTATTTCTTTAAAAAAAAAAAGCTCAACAGGGACTTTTATCTTTCTTCAAGACTAGATGCTTTACATGATTGTGATTCAACAGGTGTGCGACTTCCTGCACCTGTGTCTGTAGTTCTCACTGTGTGCTTCTATGTTTTTCAATGCTTCAGTTTGTCAGACTTAATTCTGCTGTCTGTCTCTGTGTTTTAGTTCGCTAACCCCTCTCTCTCTCTTTTTATTTCACATTTTTTCTGCCAAGCCTCTCCCGTCTCCACAGCTCTCCTCTGCTTTCAGCTGCTGGCCTCCTTTTGTCTTCTCTTTCTGCCGCCCTGAGCTCTTTGGAGTAGTTCTGTTTTAGTCTGGTGGCATGAAACTGCTATTACCTCTCTTAAAAACCTCAACAGACTCTGTCCAGAGAGAGAATTCACTCTCATCTCTGGGTACAACTCCTGGCTCTAACCAGCCTACGAAGTGACTAGCTTTAAGTCTCTTAAAATGAGCTTTATCACTTCTTTTGAAACATTAATCATAAAAAAGAAACTATGTTCTGTGTAGTTTAGGGGAATTAGGACATCACCAAGTTAAGTGTTTACATTAAACTGCATTAATGTGTGTTTGGTCGCAGGTTCTCTCTAAGAACAGAGTCTCTTGTAGTGTCTCTGGCTGGTCAGGTGGTATAGAGAAATGTGTGTGATGCTTTAAGATGGTTCACAATTGCATCAAGTCTGTTCATTTTTTGTTTTATAACTATAACAGAGGCTGATGCTTCCATCTAAAAGAATCCATCCCACTGAAAAGTGTCACCTTTACTTGACTCCCCTCTGGCTCAAAATGAATCAAAAAAAGGTGGCAAAAAAAAAGAGACACATTTCCTACACTCAGAGCGACTCAGCTGGATTTTTTTATTTAGCCTTTCTCCCCAGTCTGCTTCAGCGAAAACTTATCTGAGGGAATCAGACCTGCGCTCAATGAGCCTCCCTGCATGGCAGACAGTTTCCGTGTAGTCACACAGCTTCCTTCCTGGCTGGATGTCATTTCTGTCTTTTCTTCTGATAAAAAATCTGCACATCTGACATTGGCTGCGCTGCTTTACTGTATGCATTCTTGCCCCAAGTTATGTTGCTCCGAGATAAGCTCACGTTTCTTAGCTGTTCTGTGTAAATGTGTGTACCTCTGTGATTTGTTTTCTTTTTGTGTGTGTGTGTGTGTGTGGGAAGGGGTTTGTGTAGACATTCTTTGGCATGAGGCAAAACAATAGCTGCAGGCTGTAGGTATAGATGGTATCGGTTGTCAACTGCACGTATTTGTTGGCCCCTGTGAAAAGGTCGCAAAGTAGGTGGAATGTACCGAGACTGAAACTACACTCAGTCTGTGTTTAAAGAAAATAGGTTAATGTTAGAAGACTTGAAGCCCCAGGAGAAACAGCCTTAACAAACAAGTTGATTTACAAGTTTCTTAACCTTGTCTAGGTTCTACAAAACACTGTATAATGTGCTAAAAAGTACGTTTAAAATTTGTGTTTGGTGGGTTATTTCTTTTTTCAGCAATGGTTCTTTGGAATAAACCTTGAGTCATTAGATAACTTGTTTATTTTCCTTTGAATTATTTCACATTTGTCAGGAAAATGAGCAAAGTTTAGTGTGTGGGTCATACCCATGAAAAAATGGCAAAATCTCTGAAAAACAGCTTATTCTGCTATTGACTCTTGTTTAGTGTCATTTATTTGATTGGAGAATTGAAATATGAAGAAAAAAGACATAATTTTGCCTCACAGCAAGAAGGTCGCAGGTTCGAGCCGCGGGCAGAGTTAGAACCAGAGGGGGTGGCTGGTTTGGGCTGAGGAGAGGTTTGAAACAGTGGCCTTTCTGTGTGGAGTTTGTATGTTCTCCCCGTGGGGAGAACATACAAACTATGCGTGGGTTCTCCCACTGTCCGAAAACATGCAAGCTAGGTTAATAGGACACTCTAAATTCTCCCTAGGATTGAGTGTGTGTGAATGGTTGTCTGTCCCTCTGTATGTGGCCCTGCAATGGACTGGCGACCAGGGTGTACCCCGCCTCTCGCCTAATAAATGCTGGGATAGGCTCCAGCTCACCCCGACCCAATTGGATTAAGCGGTACACAAAATGGATGGATGGATAGTGCAGGGCGGCATCTCCAACACGGGATTTGCCGCCCTGCACTATCACACAAACTATTACCCCACTGGTGCAGCATTAAGCTCGCCGTTCTCCTTTCCACTTTGGTTCTACAATAGGGTTAGGGTTAGGCTAATTCAGCCCCAATCAGGCGCCAGATTGTCAGCATCTGGGGTACCAGAAACATGAGTCGATAGCAGCAAAGGCTGTTTGAGACATTTTTTCATGGACACAACTCCGCTGCCATCACACAAATGCATTTTCCTAACAAATGCGGGTTCATTTTAAAAGGAAATGAACTGACTTTTCATCAGTATAAGAAATACTGTCAAGAAGTCATTACCAAGTTACATCGGTACATTGTTCAGTTGTAAACCACGGTGATGTTTTAACAGAGCTGAAGTTGTCAACTAGATGGCAATAAGAATGCAACAGTGTCGAGGTGCTTTGGTTTTGACATGGGAGGCTTTGGTCTGTCTGGTGTGTTCACTCAGATGACGAGGTAACAGTGGGGAAGTTCTATGCCACCTTCCTGATACAGGACTACTTCAGAAAATTCAAGAGGCGCAAAGAGCAAGGTCTTGTGGGAAGGCGGTCGTGGGAGAGGCTGAACACCACCTTGGCTCTACAGGTGAGTTATGTACCCTGTGTTTGGATCTTGCCCCATTAAATCATGCTGAACGTTCCCCCATGAAGTGTGACACAGATAACACATCTCCTGATGCTTCTGCATTTTTGTCTTTCCATAGCTTTCTCTTCAAAGTTCCTCATAAATCTTCAGATTAGAATGAATTTATCTGTTGAATAAACAGGGAATAGAAATAAATTTTATTATCTACAATAATACTTTAGTATTAATTTGTCCAGACGAGCTCCAGTCAGACCACACACGCAATGTTTGTACTGTATTATATGTGCTCTGTTTGCAGGCTGGGCTGCGCACGCTGCATGACATTGGACCAGAGATCTGTCGAGCCATATCATGCGACTTACAGGAGGAGGGACTGGTAGATGCAACTGGAGAGGAAGAGGAAGAAATTTACAGGGTAAAATAATCCTTAAATATCACTGGTTACATGTGTTGGTTGTTTTTTATGCCCAAAGTACTTTGCTCATCAAAATTACCCTCCAAAATCCATATGTCCCTCCATTTTCTTTGGTTTTTGGTTTCTCTGCAGCGCAACGGTGGCCTTTTTGGTAACCATGTCAACCACGTTGGTGGGGATCAGCAAGGCTCCTCCTACCCCACCACCGTCACTCAGCGGCCGCTACAGATCCTCCCCTTCTCCTGCAGCGCCTCCATTGCACCCCCCCACTTTGGCAGGAAGTCCAGCAGCAGCGACAGGGAGGGAGAGAAAGAGATGAACTCTTCACCCACCCAGTATATTCATCATCATCACACCTCTCTTCCATATGATTATCCTTACTATAATTCCACTTGTCCTCAATCACCAATACCCTCCAACGCCAACCTCAACAATGCCAACGTGCCCGCACTTCTCTCCATGACCTCTGTGAGGCAGCAGAAGTGTTTATTGCGAAGCCGCCCGTCCTCCACCAGAAATCCATCATCCACCACCTACAGCAAGGGAGTGCGCAGCAGGCTGTGGAAGTCGCACTCCACAAGGTTGGTTGATGAAAAGCAATTTTCTTGAAAATAATCAGACGGGAACAGCTTTATTTTGCTTGTTGTGTTTATATTTTGTTTTTTTTGATAAATCATCAGACAAATAATTTTTATCTCCTCTGGGGCAATGGATAAAAAGGTGCCAGAATGAAAAGCTCATCAAACAGAGCAGGTTTTTGTGCTCTTCATTTTCATGCTTCTAATTGAAAAATGCAAAAAAAAAGAAATAAAAAACAATGAGCTTTTTTTTTTTTTACTTTTGATGTAAAATCAAATGAATAACAACTTCGGTTGTATTTGTATATTTGTTTGCATCCAAATAAAAACTCAAAAGACTTTTAAAAAAAATCCAACTTTTGGATTTTTTCAAATTCCTTTTTTCCCTTGAATTACTGCAATGATGACAAAGTCAGCTGGACTGGGTTTCGTTTCTGAAGATATTTTGCCCTGATCCTGAGAAACATTTTCAGTTCTGGTGAAGATGGTGGTCTTAGGTAGTCGGTAAAATCACAGTTGTTTTAGCATCTGTGAGTGTCATTGAAAGTTATGACTCACCTGAGGTCTGGTTAGAGAAGAGTAACCACTGTCCATAGTTTCATTTGGTGCTTTTGGTGAATAAGTATTGTCATTCTGAAAGCATGCTATTGGAGGAGGGTAAAGGGTGATATTTCAGTCCCCCTTCTTTATTAAGTCCAGGAAAGACCAAGTCATGCCAGATGAGTTGGCTCTCCTGAGCTGAGCCATCTGTCTGTTAGGTGATAACCAATGCTTTATAGTTCTCACTGGACTGAACTGTATGCACAAGGATTATTTTTTGAGAGTGTGATTTTGGTCCTTAGGATTAACCAGTGTTTGTCACATATTAGAAAAACACATATTTATTTTTTGTTTAAAATCCTCCTTTTTTTCAAGAAAACATTGCATATGCAAAATGAGTGACTAAAACTTAGCTTATCTCTGCTCACATTTGTGCTGAGTATGCAATAAAATGCAGGTTGAATGGAATTACAGTAAGTTTATGCTGCTCCCAACATCATAATAAAGTAGAATGAACTGAATGATTATTAAAATGTGCTGAATATGTAGTAATAACAAAAAATGTCATTTAAATCTGGTAAAAGCATCACAACCATCTGAAACTGTTTACTTGTCTTGTTTCATGCAACCTGTGTTCCACTTGCTGTCCCACACCCTGTCCCAAAAAATTTCTCCGACTGGAACACCACCCTTTCACTATTTGGACCAGGACACGCTACTATGAAGCCTATTTTAGGTATGTCAGTGATTTTACCACTTGAAAGCTCCATTTGTGCAATCTTAATACTTTACTTGCACTTGAGGAATAAACATGATTTAATGTCAGATAGTGTTAGTAATCAGTAATGTAATGATAATAAAACTGCTCATAAATAATACAGAGAAATACAGTTTCATGTATGTATTATGACCATATCAGTTTCAATGATAAGATTTTCAAAGGCTTTCTTTTTCATGCAGGTCAATTAACCAGTCAACCGCATATTAACTTCTTGACTAAAATATGTTATTGCCTTATTGGCAAGTTATTACAATTTTGGCAATATTCAATTTAAAATGGCCAAAATTCTTGTTTTATTGGCTGGTATTACTTTATTAGTTTGATATATGTTTAAAATCTGAGTACATGCAACTCTGTGGTATTTTAATGTTTTGGTTAATTGTCTTTCCTCTTCACTGGATTTGCATCAAGCAAAGCACTTAAAAAAAACAGTAAATAGCAAATAAAGAAAAAAAAATCAAAATTGAAGGATAACATCTTGCATGTTGGTTAATGTAATCAATAACTGGCCCATTGGGTCTTTTCCATTTTCACAACAGGTCACAAGGTGGGGGAGGACTTCATCCCACCATCCGACGCGAGGAAGCAGGGGGCGGGGAAAGTGATGACGAGCGGGGTTCAGGAGAATACTTCAGCGGAGAGGAATTTCATGAGGATGACATCATGCTCACAAAAGACAGGTACTGTAATAGCAAAAAAAATGAAAAGAAAATGGTCTGAAACACAAACAACATAAATAAAACTGAGGCCATTGGTTAATAGGACTCGTATATATTCTAAGTTCAAAGCTGTGATTAATGTTTACCCATGATAAAATACAGTGATTTAATGTTGAGACTTATTCTTCCCACTACTTGTGTTCCATTCTTAAAGTTTGCATAGTTGCACAGCATTCAAAGTTTTTTTATTTTGTCCCTTAAAGATTGTCCAACATGGACTATAATGATGATGCAGAGGGGGATTTTGACCAGTCCAGGGATGACTACCAGCCTGATAGTTACTATGACGATGACAAACAACCCATCTGTCAAGATGGCCGACGGTCACCCAGGAGATGGTTTTTACCCTCACCTCAAGGTGAACTGGTGTTTTCATGTTTTGGGTGTAATTAAGAGTCTCTAAGATGTACTGCACATAAAGTAACTGTCGTAATTACTCATCAAGTTTCACTTTGTGTCGATTACAAAGTAAAAAAAACCCTGATATTTTGTCATACATGTATTATTAATGGATGTAATATACATAATTAGGTTAATTTGTTTTTAAATTTTCATTGCTTTTCATTTCACGTGTCCCCTCAGCCTGCAACACCCCTACATTCAGTTTCGAGTGTCTGCGCAGAAGAAGTAGTGTAGATGATCCTCCTCCTTCTCCATCATGCACAGCACTTCCACTACACCTGATGCAGCAACAGGTACCCTCATGCTGATATTATAAGAAGTTCCTATTACGTAAAATAAACGTTGGTATAGACCTGTTCTGTCTCTGCCTACTCAGGTGATGGCAGTGGCCGGTCTGGATGCCAGCAAAATACACAGATTCTCTCCAACAAGGTCGCTACGCTCTTGGGCCACTCCCCCCGCCTCCCCCGTCAGTCGCGACTGCTCGCCCTGCTACGCACCTCTCATACAGGTCTTGTACTGTAGATTTAAATGTAAAAGCAAATGTAAACAATACAAACATAATCTCTACAAACATTAAAGTATTTTTCATTTAGTTTTACTGACTGTAGGTTTAGTGCTGCCATTATCAGAAATAGACCTCTATCTACTTTCGGAAGTTCACCAAACCGCTAATTTTTGCTGGTGCATAATATTCAATCTTTATAAATTTTGTTAGTCCTAATCTAATTTTTTAAACATGTACTTGTTATGTTTGTGTTCAGGTGGACTGGCGAGGTCCCGGGAGTGTGGGCAGTCTGCCTGGAGCAGTGAAGAGGAGTTCGTGGTACACAGAGGGGCAGGATGGCTCTCCCAGCCGCAGCCGCTCTCCTTCACGTCTGCAGCTGCCTGCAGAGAGTGGATCACACTTCCATCAAAAGAGGGGCAGTGCCAACAGTCTGGTGGAAGCTGTGAGTTGAAAAGCTAATTTTTGAGCAAAATACTGTTCAGAATTAGGATTCCGAAGTTTACATTTAGTTTGTTACATCTTCTTTTAAAAGCAAAAGTAAACACAAATGTTATTGACTGTAACTAAATGCTCCAGATTAAGTGTCAAAAGCTGCTTCTCAATCTTAGAATGAGTCCTTGTTGGATCCAAGCAGGGTTGGAATATCACATCAATACACCCAACACACACACACACACACACACACACACACACAGACACACACACACACACACACACACACACCAGTTAAAAAATGTATCAACCTTCACTGGGCACATCACCGTTAGCCTTTAGCCTCAGTTAAACACAGTGGAAACAAAGAAAGAATTAAATCAATGTTAAACTTTGTCATTGTGTGGAAAAATAATAAGACAGCAAGGCAACTCCTGGGTAACATTGTCCAAGCAAGTAGTGCATATGCATAGATGTGCTAAATATTGTGCTATAAGTAAGTAGTAGAATAACTATTTTAACGACAATAACATTCAGATTCGGGGGAATATTCAATATGGTACCAACCTTGGCTCATCTGCACCAGTTTTGATGGTATAAATGGAAAAACTGAGGATTGAAATTCCAACAAAGGACTTTAACTATCCTTGAAATCAGGAATGTTCTTCAGTGACATTTTCATGGTATCCTACAAACGCAGCCATTACAGATCCTTCCCTTACATTAAGAAGCACCAGCTCATAATGTTTTGGCAAATCAAGCTTGATGTCCTGATATCTTTTTTTAAAACTTAACTTGTGCTGTGCATTTTATCTCACTCTTATCCTCTACCAACATAGCTGTAGTTTTTCCTCACACTGCCAGCCATCCTGAACTCACTGATTTGATAAATCTCCCTCTCAGGTTTCGATCATTTTCATCATTCTCCTCTCAGGTGTTGATCTCTGAGGGTTTGGGGAAATACGCCAGAGACCCCAAGTTTGTGACGGCCACCAAACATGAGATTGCGGACGCCTGTGAGATGACCATCGATGAAATGGAGAGCGCTGCCAGTAACCTGCTGAATGGCAGTATGGGCAACGGCAACACCGGAGGAACAGGGGCCGGTGTCGGCTCGGACTCGCGTGCCGCCACAGACATGAAGGACCACAGTATCCGTGACTACAGCGATGAGGAGACGTATGTGGCTGTAAAATGTGAGGAGGACCTATCAGACGAGATGATATGCATCACTTCACTATAGCAGCGGCTCACACTGGATTATATTTATTTTGTTTTAAATTCAGTTTTACTACTGCTTTGACGTGAGGGGATGTCTCTGTTCAAGTCCATCCTGCAAAAAAGACAGAAAATGGAAAACAGGGATGAACATGAAAGCAAAGTGCCTTGTTTTCTCTCTCTGGTGAGTGGAGAACAGCGAAGACAGACAAATGGCCGAGCTTCTGCTAATATTGAAACCCGAAGACGTGTATCCGCTTGCCAGGCAACCCCTTGCTAAACAGGAATTCAGGACCCTTACTGGAAGTTGTTTTCTGATTTTTATTCCCACATCTGTTTTTTTTAAATTTGAAAGCTTGTAAATTGAGTTTTTCCCAGAAGATGATGTAACTCTGCTTTAACGAGGATGCTTGCATCCATCCGTGCAGCGTTGGGTGAGCAACGCTTCATTGCTTTGCTGCAAGAAGGCCATAAATCCTACACTGTTTACTCAATATGAAGAGCCACTACAACAAAACAATGTGCCGCCACTTTAATCACCAGTAGACTGGAGCATATAAACTTTATGAGACAATTTTTTGTAACTGAACATTTTTGGAAAACTAAATGTCAGAGGCAAACCCCAACGACAGGCCAGTGATTTAAGCAAAATGCATTCGCAGCCAGGTGTCTCTGGTCGTGCCACAATTACTATAATCTCCATGAATTCAGGTAAATTTCATGTATATATGTTTTTATAATAACCGCTGCGGATTCTTCACATCCTTATATCCTCACCTGCCTGATGCACATTAAACCCAACACATATTATGTTATTAGTTTATTTCAGTTAATCTCCATCAGGCTGATTACACCATAACAGCTGGTGTGCTTGAATCGAGCTGCTGTAGGTTAAGAATTCAGGACTTCAGGGTTAAACTTAGCTTGTCTTCATTTTCTGACTTGAAAAGGAAATAACATATCAGTAAAAGAAAAAGAAAAAGACTTTTTCCTCAGGCATATCCTTCTGTCATGTGTTCGCTGACATCCGCCCCTCTTTTATTATTCTAAATGTCCCAAATCAAACATTTAGGACAGTACAATGTCATAAACTGAAAACTGATTTAATTTTACTTGCAGTTCAAATTATGCAACATTTCACATTATACAGATGTCCTTGATATGGAAATGCATTTATTATATATTTTTTTTGTGTAATATAATGCAGTACTCCCCCACTGTTGCATGACTAAACTACTATTATGTTTTAAGGAATTTTAGTCACCTGCTTATAGAATGAATTAATATTTTCTAACTATTACCACTACAAAAAATAATATCCGGGGTCCCTCTCAAGGTCTTCATTAGAATCGTCCCTCTGAAGTCACATTTCGTGGAACAGCTTCAAAGTGTTGCAACAGTACAGTTTAGAGGAATTTCAATCAGACAGGTCTTGTTTATAGTTCAGTGTAGTTGCAAAGCCACTGCCTTTTATCTGCAAAACATGAAAATTCTTTGCACAGAATGGCCGTATGAGCTGCCATCTGAAAAGAACCTTGCACAGTAAACCTGCATGGCCAGGAAAATTACTTTTTTTGAAAAAATCAGGATCTTATTTCCACCAGCACAAACCAGCATTTGTCAACCACTGCCAATTCTAATAATGTCTTCTGTTAAGCTTAAAATCCAACACTTAGGTGTTGCAGGGCATTTTCGTTTTTAATTTTGATCTTTGCAATGAAAGGGCTTTTTTAAATATGAAACCAAAATGATTGATCGTTTAGGACAGTTACACACACTTTACTCCACACACATCTTGACTATAGGTATAGCTCCTTAGCTGTTTAAATGTACATCATTCTTTGTGTTCAGTCATAACATAAAGTGAGAACATGATCGATGGAAACTACTGAAAGGGCATGAAATTCCATACAGTCGTTTTTACGTATACACTGAACACACCAACTACTCTTTAAAAGACTCACACATACACTGTTTTTTTTTGGGGGGGGGGGGCAGCACAGGTGATTAAGATTTATTTATTTTTATCAGGATGCAAATTCAGACTAATTTTTATCTTAACTCCTCTGTAACTATACTGGTCTGTTAGTGTGTCAGAAAAACAGTGGCTGTATTTGCAAAAAAATTAAAATATAAAAATATAGAGAAAATTATGTAAAAACATTTTCATGCATCTTTTTCTGCTGCAGTTACCGAGCTGGCTACCTCAAGTGTCCCAAAAGCCTGAGTTATTATTGCTTAATAGTGATCTAAAGGAGCCAAATTAAATCTCTAAAATCTTCCTTTTTTAATATACATCACAGATGTGAACAACATCTGTAACCAACCCTGTACATAAACCCCGTTTAAAACTGGGTTTTATGTAAATATAACAAGCAATTCTGATTTCCTGTAAATAATTCTACACACGTGAAAAGTTTGTGATTGAAGAATTTCAGAAGCCATATTGATCACATGCTGCAAGCAAAGATGTACTGCTGCAAGATTTTCATTTTGTATTCTTATCTTAATTATACGATCGTTTTCTTTTTAATATGACATTGTAACATACTTTGAAATGTTTCTACCATCACCTGCATCCTGATGACATGTAAAGCTATGTTACAACGTCATACTACAACGTCAAAGATTGTATCATAGAAATTTACAGCATTTTCCCAATCAGCACACAGTTAGGATGGATGCACTGAGTTCTGTTGAAGTCAAAGTCAAAGTATTTATAATTTATTGATTTCTCTCTATAGCAGTTGCTTTATTACAATAAATAAAGTCGTGTACAATCAGTGACTGGTTCACAATTCTTTCAAATTTCAATTTCAAAAATCCACTAGCAATCATTGCACGATGCCGAAGCGTCCACTATTTTAAAACCTCAGTGACAGCCAGTAACGCAGGGCACAATCATGCGTAGTATAACTATCTACATACATCAGCATCTAGTTTTATCAAGACAAGACAAAAAACTCAAAGCTTTGTTATGCAGCAGCTTTATTTGTTTTTTAATGTTCCACTACTTCACAGATGTAATAGGGAATGATTTATGATGATGATGTATAAAATCTGTACAGTGTTTGTAAAAAGAGATAAATTTGAACATTTCTGCTTTCTACCTATCTGTTGTACAAAAAAAACTAAACTATTAGCTCTATTTACTTTGTAGCATAAGTACTAGTACCTTTTAGATTTTGTACCAATTAAAAGCAAAAACCCTCTTTTTGTACGTATGAATTTTTTGCCAAGAATTATGACAAACCTGCTGATTTTTTTAACGATCACTGAATAAACAAAGACACGAGGACAAGGCCTGGACGGTCACTGATCATCAACACAAGAAGAATAAAAGCATACGAGACTTTACAGTGTTCACAGTAATTTCCCTTTTTGATCCAAAGTTACTGATTCACATCATTCCTTCATTAGGGAGGAAATGGTTTACACCTTTTAACTCAACACTGAATTATAATGTAAACAACACTGGTCACAGTAATGACTGAATTAAAGAACAAGATGTCATCGAATTGACTGCAGCACTGCATACTTCATTACGGCTAATAACACAAAGTCATTTTGTTCAACTTCATTCATCACTGATATTAATACGAAAATCTAAACACCGACATGTGGTAATCCTACTTTCAGTAAGCTTCATTAGTTACATGTTGCATACTCAGTAACACTGACATCATATCTTAAAAGGCACCATTGGTTTCATTCTGCTCAAAAGCTTAAATCATATCCGCACAATCATCAGTAAAAGCACCTTTGAAAACATCATTAATGCTAACAAATGTGTTTATATATTTAAGAATTCATTTAGGTTTTAGTGTATATTAAAAATATATTTAAACAAAGTTGGCCATTTAAGTTGAATGGATGGCACATCATAAACGTCAACACACAGATATCTACTACAAAAGGTGAGGACATCAGGGATCTTTTGCATGTGATCTAAAGCATGTAAATGTGAATTGGTCCAGTTTGTAGTCCTGAAAGAAACTTCACTTGGTACCGTAACGGCTCCAGGTTGGACTGTTGAAATGTTAAGAAACCAAAAAGACAGCGAGTTTTAACTAACCCTGAACCAGGTTTCTCCTCTTTTCTGCTGTTTTAATCCACAGCCTTGCAAAGCTTTTTCCTTGTTTTAAAAATGAGGTCTGTTGTTTCCAATTTCTGACAGGAAAGAAGTGCTTGTTTTTTTATGTACAGAAGAAAGGAAAAGTGAAGGTAAAGAAAAGAGAGACTTAAAGCTGCAGTCTACAACTCTGAGATGAGAGCGAACTTAGCCTGAAATTTTGAACAGACACAAGTCTCACGTCACTCCCCCTCCCTTCCTGCTGCGCTCAAGTCCTGCCTCCAAC
>JAVQJG010167212.1:0-39364 GCA_036024015.1 Craterocephalus amniculus
CCGGAAGTAACCCGGAAGCCAGAGAACTTTTTCGGCGTATGCGCTGGGTGAGCAACTTCCATAGAGATGAATGGGCCGCCATTTTCAGTCCGTTATCCAGATCTATTATACATCCATGCTCTGGACGCGGTGGCGGCCTCGCGGTACTGCATCGCAAGAACATTAAGGTCCTCCCGGTGTCATTGCCTCCTCTCACCACAGTAGAATGTCTTGCTTGTCAAATACCTGGACCCACTCCCACAATCATCACTACTATTTACCGCTAAATGGCAGCATCACTATTTAACTGATTTTTTAAAATGAATTATCTGCTCTCCTATCTCATCTCTCTCTCCCAATGTGCTTCTGCTTGGTGACCTAAACATTCACAACACTGCTCTCCCACTCACCAAGGATTTTACCTCATCTCTGGACAGTTTTGGCTTCCATCAGTGATTTCCCCACACATGTCAAAGGACACACCTTAGATTTAATCTGCTGCTCCGGTTTTTCCCCCTTCAACTGTACAGCTGATCAGCTTCATTTTACAGACCATTATCGCCTCTCATTTACTGTTCCTCTTCGTCTCTCCATCACCAAGCCAGCCCGTGTCATCTCATTCTGTAATATCAAGGACATCAACATTGACTCTCTCTCCTCCAGGATAGCCACCATATCACTGGGCCCCTCCTCTGACCCTGATGATCTGGCCACCCATTACAATAATGGTCTCTCTGCCATCTTCAACTCACTTACTCCTGTAAAAACCCGTACTATTTCCTTTACCCGGTCTGCTCCCTGGTTCACCCCTGCCCTCCGCTCCATGAAGTCCAAAACTCGAAAGCTCAAAAGAATCTTCAGGAAATCTGTTCCCATATTCATAAAGACATGTACACCTCTCAGTCATCTCTCTATAAAGACTCCATCTCCCATGCTAAATCCCATTACTACTCTGGACTCAATAGCACCAACTCTGGCTTGCTTCAAACATATATGACTGTAAAATAGATGAGAATCACAATGTTATTACTTAATTTTTAGGGGGAAAAATGCCTTTGATTGTACTTATTTCACTTAATTTTTAATTCTGGTCTTCAATTCTGATCCATATTTTTTGTTAGTTTCCAGTTCATATAATTTACCATATTTATCATATATGTGCAGAATTATGTAACCATAGTAGTCATTCATCCAAAAATCTTTGGTATAGTTGTGTTTACCTCACAAGTAAGATTTAATAGCAGCATGCAGCTCACTCAGTGTAGCAACAGTGTTATAATAGCATTTCCTCTGTGATGTTGGCACTGAAATCTTGCTTTGACTCTGTAGGATTTGACAAAACCTTATTAGTCAGTATTCAATGGTAGAATCAGGCTATCAAGCAGTTTTTGCCATGTATTATTTATCTAGGCGTCAATAAGCAAATGCGGTTATATGATTACGTAAATATTACACTGCCCTTCATGCTTTCTGTTACCCTGGCTGTGGGCCTGGCTTGGCCTGAAATGTACACTGTTATATAAATGCAAACAGGTAGAGCTTAGTATTTCCCCCTAAGTTGTCATTTTCACAGCACTGGTCAGTGGGTTCAGCATCACCAGCAAGTATGGCTACTGGCTAATTTTCACTACAACTAAGTATTTTTGATGCCTGAACCTCAACAAGTAGCTTTTTGTTTAAAACTCACTAAATCACAGGCTGAAAACAGAACTAATGGTATGAAAAATGTTGCTCTCTATCCGACAAGATCATTAAAGTTGTGAGAACTGGTGTCCAGTTTTTGCATTAATATATATTGAGGGTTTTGCTTATTTTGTGTCTTTCTGTGAAATCAAATAGTGCTTTTGAATACTGCTATGATAGAAGGCCCTTTTTCAATTTTTGGTCATGAGTAAAAATCCTTTGCTTCCTCTACTGATATCGTTCCTAAAGCGGTGAGCAGAGTCCTAGTCTCTGAAGGAGCTTTTCTCACTCACTCCAGAGAAGCACAGTAACCGACATTCTCTCGTCATCTGTGGAGACATTCAGTCGACTAAAAACCTAATGCTTGTAAGCATCTTTGTGTCACGACTCATTAGAAATGAGAAATGAATGGCTGGACAGAACTTTAATTCCTCAGAAGCAATCTCCCATATCATCACATTTACAACTGGCAGGAAAATGCAAGTCACTGGATACGTTTCTCTCCCAAAGCAACAGCAACTGGTTTCCTCAGCTGACAAATGCTAAGAGGGGATTCTACACAGCGGTGAACATGGCGCAGACTCTTTGATATGCAGCCAGGACTCAAAATGAGCCAATATGCTTTATTGAGTAGTAAGATGCTTCACTTTCAGCATATTGTTTGTTTATGAGATCTGCAAATTGTGGCATTCTCTTTTTATTTACATTTCACACAGCATCCTAACATTTTGGGGAGTTTTAATTGTCTTTGCTGCTAAATTGAGGCTCTCAACTGAGGCTTGTTTTGCAGTTTAATTTTTGGGACCCTTTTAGAAAACAATTCCATTTGCTAAAATCCGCTCCAACAGCATTTGCATGCTTGTAGTATCACACTAATTGCATTTTTTTTTCATTAATTTTCTCAGCGAGAACAAATGCCTGACTGCGGGTCATCAGTCACAACGTATTTAAGATCACACCAGCAACCTAACTTTGCTCACTCTTGGTAAAGCAGGAATACATTTTCAACATGTAAATAGGTGAGGGAAGTATAGGCTCAGTTATATCTGGAATTTAATGTTGTTGACTATTATTTAAAGCCATGGATCTCTTGGGTTATTTTGGCTACATAATGGAGTCCAAAAAACTAAGCTTGTGAGACTTCTAAAACTTTTAATCAAATGCCAAATGAATAGTCCTGATGGATTTCTTCTTTTTTTTTCATTTTTCTACTAAAACAGGTAAAGGTCTGCCTCGTCTTTGCTCTCCGCTGAAATAGCTGGAAGGCTGGGTGGAATTGAGGTCTCCTGAATGCCCCCTTTCATATATTCAGCTGACAGAGTAAAGATTGCTTTTTGGTCAAAGATTCTGTTGTCATTTTTATTTCAGTCAATTAACTACCTCATCCCTTCGACACAAGTGACAGCGATGTTCCAGAGGAGGACGGGGATAACTATGCATGCTCAAATGTTAAAGCTGTTTATTTTCACTCAAACTGGGTCACATAAATACATAATACACATCTACGCACATCATTTGGATAAATATTACACTGCCCTTTATACTATTTATTAGTCAGGCTATATGCCTGTGGGCTTGACCTGAAACATGCACCGGAATATAAATGCAAACAGGTAGGGCTCAGTATTTTGCCCCCAGTTATCATTATCGCAACAATGGTCAGTTGGACAAGGTTCAGCATCAGCGGCAAGTATATCCATAATTAATGACACGGCCACCATGCAAGGGCACATAGAGCCAATCAGCTGTATTTATTCAGATAGCCCATCTAATGAAGACACTAAGTTGAGTTGTCTGTGTATATGGCCTCCCAAAGTGATAGTCAGTTATTCCTAAGCATGTTCTCCCTTTGATTTAATTCACAAGTCTGGTTTGAAGAGATGAGTGGCACCCTGAAACCCATCACCCTTTTAACATGTCATTTGGCTCATCACCAGTCACGTAAATTGGTCAGCAAAAGTTTCATTTTGTCCTTGTGAAGTTAATCAACTCACTGGCACACCCATAACCTGGCAAGCAGCCCACTGTCTCACCAGGGGGAGGTTTTTCTTTCCCTGGCCTCTGTGGCAAATGGGCAGAATCAGACATTAGTTTTCTCCCAGGGTGGATGGCCCGTTTAGTCGTACTGTAGGCTGGGGTCTGGGGTGATTGAATAGCTGCCTGAGGAAGAGGCAATCTCACTATGTGAGTGTCTTGACACAGTGCTAGGACGGCTGGAGGCAGCAGTTTAAGTGTCAATGGCTGTCAAGTTTTGTCGTTCAATGTATGCTCTTCAGTAGGTTTAATTAATAGGGTTATCAGTTACATATCACTTCACATACTCTGAGCACATAATGACATTACATCTTAGGTAATTTTTCACAGATGTGTCAGGTAATAAACTCAGATTAAGATAGTTATTTAAAGATAAAGAAAACCTTTAAAATTCACCAATCAAACAATCAAACTTTTTATATAAAGTGCTTTTCATGCCATTGCATTACAACACAAAGTGCTTTACACAATAAAAACACATTTTATACATTAAAAAAAACTTCACACATTATAATATAATAAAAAAACACACACTTCACTGCAATCTCCCTTTCACAGTTACACAAGCACACAAACACACAAACACACACAGAGAAAAGAAACCAACACATTTACTTCCCCTCTTTTTCCCTTATATTCTACTTAAAAAGTTCAAATAAATAAGATAAAATAAAACTTAAACAAGTAAAAGTAGAAAAAATAAGAACACAAGTAAATAAATAACCCGTAATAAAACGAATAAATAAAAAAGGAAAAATTAAATGATGAAACCATGAGTAAATAAATAGAAGGTAAATTGAAAACTAAGATAAAAAGGTGGGTCTTGAGCCTCTGCTTAAAAACATGCAGCCGTGAGGCTGTCCGTTGGCTGTTGCACAGGCGAGGACCGTACTAAAGGAACGAAACCGCGCCGTAGGTTTTACAGTAGTTCTCGCAGATCTATAATTAAGAGACAGTTAGCTTTCTCAGCCTTCCTGACTCCACACTGGTTGGAGGAAGTTACATCGTTTGAGCTGTTTGAAGTCTAAACAAACTGCTACTCCTTTCATATATCCTATGTAAAGCGGTGGATGATAAAAGATTAACGATGAGTTTGTTGTTGACTAATTCAATGGTTACTGGAGTGTGAAAGAGGGAAGTGAGATGGAATGAGCTGGTAGAGGCGACCGGCTGGGAGGATGAGGCTGGAATGGAGCTTGGTGGAACAGCGAGGCAGGAGGGGAAAAGCCCCGCAGACAGGTGGCGGGAGCAAAGCTAGCAAAAGCCATTACACAAAGAATAACTATCAGCAGAGGAGCGCTACAGGTGTTACTGACTGACTCAAAAAGAGCCAGGAGAGAGACCACCCCACCCAAAAAGAAGAAAATGGGAAACACTGGGGGACCATCACAGAGCATCACGCTTTCTTTTACATCAACAAATGGATGACTAAATCTTCGGGGGATAAGGTTCCCATACTACCAAAACCAGAGGACAGTATGATTGGAAGGTACAGTATATGGTAAAATAAACTTGAACATTCAATTTTTTTCAAGGGTCTTGCTCAGGGGCCCACAGTGGTTCACCCATTTTGGCATTCAGAGTCTCAACATGGTTCAACTTCTGATCAGAGCCAAACAGAGGGGAAGATCCACTGTTTTATCACCGTGTCTTTCTTCCCTGACCTTGGGTCGGTAGGTTAATAGATACTGAATACAAAGACAAACAAAGTTGTGGAGATAAAAATCCAACACCTGTGCAACTGGTATGACTAAGAAAAACAACTAGTGCTAGTTCTGGCAAGATCATTTGAGCTTTTGTGCTGCATCCCATGTAATCTCCCCCAAACATTCCTGTGATATATCAAACAGACCCTTCCCATTTGAACAGTCTTTTTATTCGTTTGCTCGCTGACTTATGCTTGCTGTCATTAGCTACTGATGTTGGTGTTCCACTGAATGCTATTTTTAGCTCCCTGGTCATCCCAGCATTAACTAGCAGGCTCCAGGTAAAGAAGAATATATTGTTCAGCATTCAGTCTATTATTCAATTGATTAAAACATTTATGCACAAGGAGTGATGGGATACAAGCCAAATAACAATTTTAAAAAAGAGCTTTTACAAATCAACTCAGGAGTTGTTTGACTGAGCAGCATTTCAAACACTGAGTGAGGAATTTGCTGATCTTCCACCTCGTTTGGTTGGTTTGTGTGTTGCTTTGAGTGACTTTTGAGTTAAAGATATTGGATAAGATCTAATAAGACTTTATTGTTTTCTGTATAAGGTGAAGGTTAAAAGTTGTTTTTTTTCAAATTCCCTCATGTATTTCTATATAGTCAGTCTCTCGAGACTTAAGGATGTTAAACCTTTCATTTGCAGTAGACCTTTCATTTGGAAAAGGCAAGGCAAGTTTATTTTTATATCACATTTTCATGTTCAAGATAATTCAAAGTGCTTTACATAAAACATGAAAAGCATAGATACAAAGAGGAATTATCATAAAATCATTATTATAAAAGACTGAATGGCAAAGGACAGAAGTGAAAAATTCTTCCTTAGATGTGAATGGAAGCATGCTGTGCAGTGTTTTTTTTTTTGCGCTGTGCTTAGACACCGGATTCGTATTGCTATTCAACCTACGGGTTTTTAGCGTCTATAGAAAAATAGTTCCTTTCAATAAATGTAGCTATTCATATGTTTCTCTGAAAGAGAAGAGAGCCTAGGTTTGTTTCAGGTATACTTCTGTATAGGTGTGATTTTGACCGTTTGGGTCATTAAAGCACCTTTTAGACAAAATTGGGATCAGAGCTGCAGAATCGCAAAACCAAACTCTCACCTTCACTTTCTCTGGCATGTCTTCTTGTTTCTCTCTCTCTCTTCCTGTTTGTAACCTGGTAGTTCAGACATTAGGTCATATGACCAAAACAACTTTGTTTCAAGCATTTGCCCTTCTGTAAAAGAAGATAATGCTTACTCTTTTTTTCACATCTTTTCTAAACACATTTCAACATGAATTTTACAATGAAAACTTATTTTTTGAACAACCTCTAAATGTATTTTTAATCAGCCATGAACTATTTATTCATATTCATATTTCATTTTAACAGGATTATATAAATACATATCAGGTACAACAGTATGAATTTGATTGCCAAATCCGGACCTTTTGGTCCAGTGTCCTGCAGCTTTGCTGTGTGTATCTGCTCTAACACACCAGACTCAAATCAAATCCAACAGAAGTTCTGCACAATGACTCATTAATCTGAGTTATAGTTAACATAGTTAACAACTATGGTTATAATAATAACGCTCTAGCAAAACATATGTTTGTCCAAAACATGGGTCTGAGCAATTCGTCTTCTTAGCTTCTGGGATGGCAACAGATACAGGTAGCCACAAGCTGAAATTACTGCCACAGCATAAAACCCTTCTGAGAAAAGCAAAAGTCTCTGAGTTGTTAGTTTTGCTTCTGTCAGGATCTTTTTCTTTTTTACCAATAAGCTACTAGTGCATTATGCAGTTTATTAGCTTAATGAGCATCTATTTGGTGACTCACGGTAGTATCAGTGGCAGAACTGATCACCTCCTGAGTCATAGTTTTACAGTAACGCAAACAATAAAGTCCCTATTCTGCAACATGAATGAATATACACTATAGCAAAAAACCCAGAGTCAGCCAATTAATGTGAAAACCCAACAAAAATGGCTAATGAGTGGATAATATAAAGTATGTTAAACGTAATCTCCAGCTAAACAGCTTTGCCTCTGTTTTTAATGTATAAAGTGGCTGGGAAACATCATCATTAAGTTCTTTGAAATTAGTTCCTGAACAAGATGGTCACAAAAAATGTTTTGTATAGGGAGAGTGTTTTTGCCTGTCATGTAGAAAATAAAACTCATTCTGAATACATTTTATCTTAATAGTCACTGATCAACAATTACATCAAACCCCTGTTGTTAGTGGGTGCTGAGGTGGAACAAAATCAACAAGATTTGTTCTTTTTCAATGTCAAACATGACTTCTATTCCATTAAGAGAGATAAAGATGAGCTAGGGGTCAATACTTGACACTTGATTGCCCTGTTTATCCAAATTACCATTATAAGAGTCAGCCTTCATGCTTCAGGGATTGTTTACAAAGCTTGCTGATCAAATTCTAAAACTGAAGGGTGTTGCTGTTCTCTTCACCCCTTTCTTACCTGGGCCCCTGCTGAGAGCAGGAGTAGTTTCAGAGAAAGCTCCAGTGAAAAAAAAAGCATGCGACTTCATGCCTCTGCTGTGGTTTAACGCTAACTCAGCCTCTGTGGAATCTAGCAGTCTGAGGCAGAGAATACAGAGCTGCACCTGAGCTGCTCTGAAAGCACACAATTATGCATTTGATCTTCATCTTTTTTCAGATCAGTGCAGAGCTTTGCAGCAGAATGACATTAAATCCACCACTGAAGTATACAATTGTAAGGAGCAGATGGAATATTAATCAAGTAGATCCAATGTATATTTAATTTTCCTTCGTGAAAAAACAAATTAACATCACCTACATAAGAATATTTTCTTGCTTAGAGACAGTCTGGAAATCATTTTTTATACTGATAATTTAAGAATAACAATGAGGTATACCTTTTCTCAGCGATGTATAGCAAATCAAGTAATTAAACGTCACTTACTGTCCTTGATCAACACACACCTCTTTTAAGGTGATTTTTGATTTGATTTCAAACCTAAATGACTTTCTCTCTGGAACGGATTTCCCTTGTGTAGCTGTGGCACGTAAAAAGTATAACATGCACAACATGCACTGGTGTTTGAGCTATTAGGACACCCCTGGCCTATATGATCATAAGTGGTCACTGTAAAACTGTTTTTCTTGTTATGCAAAAAAAGTTTTAATATTTCATGTCATTCTTTTCTCATTCTTTGCTATATAATTATTCTTTTGAAAAATCTGAAATATCAGCATAGCGGAGATATCTGATCAAGACACTTTCTGCTCCACCCTCAAGTCAACTTGACTGCAAGAGAGACGCAAATGACATCAAAGAGTTTTGGATTTTACAAATATTTTCAAAATCCTTCAAATTAAAATTTCCCTTTTCAACATTTGTGAACGCCAACACAATGGAGGCAGCTGAGGATTTACTTCATCTCACTTTTGATGTTGTTTTATATGGAAAGCAGATTAACTTTTTTTTTTTACGAGACACAAGATCGTTCAAGTTCATAACCCACTTTGATCTTAAAGGTCCAAGACTTTGCTGTGATGACCAGTGGTAAATTTACACTGAAGATTCAGTCATTTACTTGACATGACATTGCATTCATGTGGATTATAACTTTATCCAAAGTGACTTAAAGTGAGGAAAATTTAAGGTTCATCTTGGCCAAGAACCTTAAGACATGCAAACTAAGGAAGTTAAGCTGCCTATATATCTTCATACAAGCCAAGCATGGCACAAAGTACTGTGTTAAATAATTCTTCTCTCTCCACTCTAGATAATAAAATAAAAACAACTGCACAACGATACAAGGATGTAAAATGTATTGCGCTCTTAGCAAAGACAAATGAGCTCAAAATACTGAGACAAGATCCAATCAGATCTCATTTTGGTGTGTGGGAAAATGGGACAGGATTTAATCAACCTTAATCTGTGTGTGTGGTAAGCAGGAATGAAGATGGCATGACTGGCTATGATGTAGCCTATTCTTTAAAAAAAGAATAGTAATGCCATATTTCCGAGTTACCACCCGGAAACTCCCGACAAAAACAAACTTGCTGAAGCTAACATAATGCAAATAAAATGAATTAACGTACTGCACAAAAACACTGTTTGCAGAGACATTCAGGATTATTATTGAGTATTATAATCGTAGACACTGTTGCCGCCTGCAAAAGGGTGGAAGGAATCACAGGAGAGAAGAACACGTAGAATCTAAATGTAAATGCCTTTTTTAAAAGAAAAAAATCTTTAGTTTCCTAAATGTTTGCTATCACATTTGTTGTGATGAAAAAAAAAAGTTCCTATGTGTTACATGGACCACAAGCATTGCCTTAATTAATATTTTATCATTATTATGAAAATGCTTCTATTAAGTGTAGCTTAAAACATTGATTGTGCAACATTTTGGGAGATATGAATATTAAATTGCATCCAAAATACACCTACATTTCTGTTAGTGCAGAACTGTGTGAAAATCAGAATTGCATTCACCTTGGAGTGAGCTATTTATATGGACAGATGGTGTAGGTACTTCTTCACAGTCTGTCATGTTCCACTGCAGTGTTTGGTCATGTACAAGCCAGATGCTGGCTCTAGCGTTTGTCTTATTTGCATCTTAAGTAGCTACCATATTTTCTCCTTCGTGCTATTCAAGGGAGTGTGAGGCCTTTTCATTTAGCTGCATTCTGCCAGTTCACCACCAGATGTCTCTGAGTCCTGCACACTAATAAATAGGTTTTGAAGGCTGAGTCAACACCTTATTGATTGAGTCCAACTCGTTATTGTGTAGTTTAGTACTCTGTAGTACAGCCTATGTTGTAAAATCAGCCCAAGTTCCATATTCTAAATATTCAAAAAGGACTTTAAAATACCTCTTCTTCTACAAAAAGTCTCTTACCAATTTCCAAAGGAAACTGCACATTTTTGTAAATTACCCTCTTAGATCGAGTGGGATATGGCGCAGGCATTTCTGAAAGCCCCCAGCTTGGTACACAGAATTTGTTTAATACTGATGCATAACGGAGGATTATTGTCCTTGAGAGGGAACAAGAAAATTGCCATTAACTTGAGCTGAGCTAACAGAGGAACACTGTAGTTAGTTGAAGAGACCAGAACAATCCAAGCACCCATCATGCAGCTGACTTTCTTTATCATAAGCCTCCAGCCTGTGAGAGAAACATAGCCGAGCATTAGCATACTACAGAGGATGAGTCACCGACATATGAAGTATAAAACAGTGAAAGCAGACAGAGGAATGTATTTACAAATGGGTAATGTTTTCCTGTTGGTGCTGAATCAGATCCACCATGAAAGCCGAGAACTGTTATTAAAAACGTTGCAGCGGAATAATAATGAGGTCATTATTTACTATAACATCACACTCTGACTCCAGTGCCTCAGTTTATCGAAAAATGTGTCATCCAGTCACACTTTGATTCAATTAGCAGTGTGGCCCATATAATAAAGATCATGTCATTATGGCAGCTTTGAAAACAGCAACAGCCTTTTCAAAATTAGCTTTAAAAGGACTCATGATAGAGGTTCATTTACATGTAAATTGAAGCAATAATGCCAGAAGGGAATGATGTGGAACAGAGTGAGTTTTGGTGCAATACTGAGCCGACTGGGCTAAAGTTTTGTTTTATGTGCCAAACAAACAAAATAGATGTATTGAAAGGTAGGGGGGAAAAGTTATTGGAAAACAGAGCAATAATTATGTTGTAGAAACTGATGTTGGGCCACAGAAACTGTAAATTGCTCTGTGCTTCAACAGAAAAATGCACTTTCAAAGCATCTTTCATTCCAGTTCAACATGCTGTAGACCAAATGTTCTGCTAATGCTCACCAAGCCGATGATGATGAGGCACACTTTCCTCACCAGTGTGTTAAACTGAACACGAAGCATATTTTAATTCATCTCCAAAATGATTATTCATTTTCATCTGTATTTATTGGAGTGAGCACCTATTTGCTAATTTACATTCAGTGTAATGATTCTAAAAAGTCAGAAACTAGAATATGCAGCAGTTGTTTTCTGATGCTGCCTCCAAGCTTCTCGCAAAAGAAGGTAATGTAAGTCTAAATTAGAATAATTCGTATGAAAATATCTGCAGAAAATGTCACCTTGGAGGCTCCTTCAGGGCTGAGGTGATGTTACCCTGGCTTCTGTTGCAAATCGCATTGGTTTGAGCTCTGAGGAGCGCAGTTCAGAAAAAGCCTCTGCGTCTTAACCTTCATGCTGGATGCTGTGGTGGAAATTGTGTAAGCTCCAGAGTTTTTCTGAATAAATCCTCATTTTTGTACCAACATGTATTTTGTAGTCCAGTGTGGTGTTGTTGATGTTTTGCCTGAGAGGTTCTGAGAGAAACTTATTTTACATTCATTGCATTCTGTGAATGACTTCAATGGAAATGGTTAGAATTTAGGTCTAGGTTAACCAAAAGGTTTTCCAGTTTCTTGTATTTTTTCATTTTAAATACCGTGAACTAAAGTGTTAGGGTCCCGATTATCACATTCACTCAATGGTTACCGATGTCAGAGACTTAATCCTTTTTTTCCACTTCCAGGTTTTACATGCTGTACAAGCTGAAAGGCAAAATAAATGTTCTGTAGTTTAAAAAATGTCAGAGGAGGAAGATTAAAAATTCTCAGAGCCTCAAATTTGTCTGAATTTGTGACAAAATACTTGTGTGCTAGCGAAGAGATTAATTTGTAGGTAGTTTACATGTCTTTATATTCTACACAAACACTATTAACCAAGTGTCATATTCATGTAAAAGCATCTCTGTGTTTCTTAAATATTTCATTTCTTTCTTAATATTGCAGAAAGCAACCTGCTAATGCAACTCCAGCAGGGGCAGAGCAAAAGTGTGAGGGGGGGGGGGGGGGGGGGGGGGCATTGATAACCCCAAAAAATCGGCAGAATTGTTGATGGTGTAGAAAATTCAATTCTTGAAGAATTTTGCGGTAAAATCGACCTTTACTTGGATGATACCCAGACTCCCAAATACAAGTAAATGCAGCATATAATGTAATCAAAGAGCAGGCACTACTCACTAATAAGGTCAGCGTGTTTGCACAGGTATATTGAGAATACAGATGCAAACAGCTGGACATTTAGCTGAAGGAGATTCATCGTTTTTCATACTGGATCATGATGCAGCAGTCACAGCATCATCTTGCTGATTGCTTACATGGGATGCACCCATACCACAAAGTTCTTTCATTTGAGTACTCGCTGACACAATGTGCCAATATGTGTATGTAGTTATCATTATTATATAAATTCTGGATGTAACGGGGAAGCAGCTCCAGATTAATGACAGTGCTTCAGGTTTATTGAGGCATCCCAATGCAATAAAGCAAATGGGACCCAAAAATTGCAGCAGTACCTCCATATATGTCAGCCCACACGCAGGTGTCACATCGGTGCATTTTATCATAGGCTTATGTTCCTTGTCACTCACTTCTTTTTTAAAGGTTGATGCTATTTTCACCCCATAATGACAGAAACTTTACTACATTCACACCTGGAAATGACACCTACTGCTCAGGTTTTAGTTTTGATTTTTTTGTGTAAGAGTGCATATGTTATATTAAATTTCAAATGCACGATTCCTTGTAAATTTTTCTGTTTATTTTTATCCCACTCTTCACTTTTTCAATTGGGTTTATTTCACAAAACTACTTGGTTGGGTGTAATTTGAAGAAGTTGCTGTTTTATCTATAAGTTCACATATATCACGATCTCTACCTTACAACCACGGTAAATACGTGACTGGATGAATCAAAGAATGTGGGTAGAAAACGAGCCATTAATAACATTTTTATTCCTTTGGTTTTCTTTTTTATTTTATTTATTATCTTTATATTTAAATAAAATGTTCAACCTGTCTGTATTTCTACAGCTTTTCAACATTTTTTTTTGCTCCTTTCTTTAGCTTTCCACTTTAGACAGCTTTATTTCACTTTCATTTTTGTATGCATTTACTTTGATTTGTTGATATGAATTGTAAAGGGACCTTGGATTTTCTTGAAGGGCCTTTTAAATAAAATGAATTATTATCCTAAAGAGAGGAGAGGCAGACTTCTCAAGAGCTGATTGACTCCGCCAGTCTCTCTTTGTTGATCTAAAACCAATTGAATGGTGCCCCAGCGAAGGAGAGAAAGTGCGTGTTTTGTAAGCCTGTGAAAGGTGCGAAAATGTAATTCTTTCTTGATAATAGAGAATCTGACTCATTACACCTCCTTTCGTTTATGAGCTTGAGGTTTGATGGGGTTTGATTTGATGTGACTCATCTTGCTGGAGCTTGGGTTCAGCAGGGTGAGAATGAAAAGTCGATGCACTGTTGGACCACGGACAGGATGTATTGGGAGATTATTTATGATTTTTTCGCTGCTGATTTAAAACAGTTTAGATTTGTAGGAGTAGCTGCATTCTGGACTTTAACCTTGTCACCAAGTGGAACAGTCAAAAATTTATGAGACATATTTATTATGACAAAATAGTAGAAGGAGGAAGAAGTGAGCTTCATTAAACAGGTTGTTTATTTTCATTTGTCCAGCAATTAAACAGGACATGTTTTCAGTTTTTTTCAGTTACCTGATTCAACAATTAAAAGTAATAGAAGTTTTATTATTAACAGGACAAGCTGAGCTAACAACAAACACAGTATACAAGGAAATGCTGGATAGAGGATAATTATGGATAATGAAAGTCATGCAGTGTGATCAGCCTAACTACTTCATGAACTCTGATGCATTTAAAACAATTAGACCTTCCTGAAAATGGGCATTTTACAGCATGAATGTGTTTTGTTTTTTTCTTCTCCTTATGGAAAAATTATGTTTCTTAAATTTAAAGGAGAGAAAATCTCTGTTTACATCTGAATGTATTCTGTGCTCCCATGTGAAAAAAAAAAAAAACGGATGCTTGAGCCTCAGTCTCCACAACGATACTGATAAAGCATGAAGTGCTGATTTAAACCTTTTCTTCCAACCGTGTGGGCTAAAACTTATTTCTACCTCCCAGAGGATAGGCACATCACCACGGCAACAAAAAGGGAGGTATTACACTGCTTCCTACTGGCTACGTTTCTAATAATCATGACTCTTAAGATAATCGGGCTAGTTTTCTGTTTTGAATGCAAAGACGTCATCCCCACACAGCAGGACAGAGAATAAGCTTCCAGCTGTCTTGGTGAAAGGAAAAAAGTTATTATAAAAACATAAAATATCCATCATTCCCTATTTTTTGGTGTACAGTATGATGTTGCTGTGAGTTTTACAGCCTCCATGTAAGATATTATTGCCACACTAGAGAGCCAGATGTTTTTTGACCAGTGCAAGAAGGGTTATAGACACTGTTTTAAGATAAATACACATATTCCATTCAGAAAAGCAAACTGTAATGAAATAATTGAGTATTGATTGGTTTATGGGGATTGGATCATCCGGCTTAGCGTCACCAAGAGTAAGATGGAAAAAAGAGATACTTCCTTAATCCCCAAAGGGAAATTGTAAGGAGGTATAGGCGTCCATCGGTTGTAGTTAAGGAGAAGAAATACCTGCCCTTGCTATCAAAATCGAGCTCTTACTTGAGGAGAAAAATACACGGAATTTAAATGAAGGGCTGGAAATTCTGTAGTGGTCGTTCACAAGAAGAAAATAGAAAGAGCTCTTTGGATTATTCTGAAAAAGTGGCTTGTTTTTTAAAAGGCTGCTCAGGTTATTCTTTTGTGTCTTCCCAAAAAGGAATAGAAAGAAACACCTTGTCATTATTTTCTGAATAATCAGCTGAATCTTTTGAAAAGTAGCGTCTCAATTCTTGATCAAGCAGTGGTGCTCTTCTAATCTTTACCTCTGAAAAAATGGGGTGCTTGTTCAGGATTGTATTATCATAAGCAGATAGAGATTTAATCACACAATTACTTTTCTAATTGGTCCCTGAAAAACTAGCAGGTACAGTAGCTGTGTGTATTTGGATTGCAAGTGTTTTTCAACATGTTTCAAACATACACACTGAGTTACTGAATTGTTGTCCTTTGAAAACAATTTGATTTATTTTTGGTAACCCAGAGCTCAAGGTATTACAAAGGAGCAAGAAGATATTTCAGTCAGTGTTGTGGACATATATGACTTGATGTTTACAGTATCAGTGTATGAATGAATTTGAAACTGTTTTTATAGAAATCACCTTTGCATAATAACCTGAAGCAACTTTTATTAACTAACAATTAAAAGATGATATTCATCTTTTAAAATAGTGGCACATTATATAACAGCTACTCTTATTTAGATGACCGTTTACACTCAGTGACCACTGTTTTACGTTTTCCCAGTAACAGGTTTGAACCATCTTTTACCATAAGAACTGCCTTACTTCTGCAAGGCATCAATTCAAGAAGGTTTAGGGAAAATTTTTCAAAGGTTTTGCTCCATTTGACGCGACGGCAGCGCACATCCATGATGAGAATCTCGTGTTCCACCACATCTCAAAGCTGCTGTGTTTGGATGTCACTTTAAAAATCATGCTCAGTTGGAAGACAAGAGTGCTTAGAAAACATTGGCCACACCATTTCTCCACCACCAGCAAATCATTGACACAAAACAGGATGGATCCATGATTTCAATGTTGTTTCCACCTAATCCTGACTCCGTCATCTGAATGTGGAGCTGAAATATATTGACTCATCAGACGAGGTAATGCTTTTCCCTCCTCTCTTGTCCAAGCCTCAGTTTCTTGTTCTTAGCTGACAGAAGTGGTACCCGGTGTGCTTCTTCTGCTGCTGCTTTCGCATTTGACATGTGTTCAGAGATTCTGGATGCCTTGGTTGGAACCACTGATTATTTGAGTTGCGGTTGCCTTTCAGTCTGCACACTCTCCTCTGATCTCTGACACCGACAGGACATTTTGGTCCAGGCAACTGCTGCTCACTGGATAATTTCTCTTTCTCAGACCATTCTCTGTAAACCCTAGAGATGGTTGATTAGTAGTTTCTGAAAAACTCAGGCCAGCCTGCCTGACACCTAAAATCAAAGTTAAAAGTCACTTTCTTCCCTGTTTTGATTTTCAATTTGAACTTCAGCAGGTTTCCTTGGCCATGTCTACATGCCTAAATGACAAGAATGGACCGAGTTTCCGAGATAAAGCGGCAGTGAATGTACGTTGCAGTAACTGTTGGACCTGAACGTTCTTTTATATTGTGATTTATTATGATGATGACATTTCTGCTGTATCTAACCCTGCATTTCACATTTAATGTTCTTATACAACAGTGCAGCCACAACCTTTATTCCTGATTCAGACAATTTTTCTGGCTTGACTTTTTTGTAATCAAATACTTTAGAAAAAGGTTATTTTGTACATATTGTTGATTAAGACTAGACTATCTGGTCTGGAATCCTTTAAAAGAAAGTGGAGCAGTTACATAAACTATGTTTCATTTTTTTGAAAGCAGGCTGATGCAAGATAAATTAACTTGAATTTGAACTTAAATGAAAGATGACTCACAGCGCAGCCCTTGGAAGGTGCTTTCTGGACTGTTTTCTACTTCACAAATAACATGTCTGCTTTACTGAAACAGATAATGAGGAAAACAAGGTCAAACAGTAAATAGGTTAGTAAAGTCTGTACTTTTGATATATTATTAAACATGCTTCATGTACTGCAGACTTTTTTTTAACTTCAAACTAGTGCATTGAAAATGTCCATCTGTAGCATTTGGTCAATGACCCCACCGACTGCTTTTCTCTTAGCAGGTCTATCTATTTTAGATCCGTTTTGTACCATAGACCACTACTGAGATGCACTTCATCCTGTGAAGACTTCAGACTCTTTAATGCAACATTGCATATAAAGCCCACCTGAAAGTGATACTGTGTGTCCAGCATGTTTGCTTTCTATACTGCTTTTATATGATGTTTGTAATGTTTTTAATAATGCTAATGAGCTGCTGCTCTTTGGACACACCAATTACAGACAGATACTGTATGTCAGTCGGCCAATCCTTACCATCCCAGTGCCAAATTGTATGTGTGCTGAGTCAATGTGCAAATTCTAACATTGCTGGAAGAAATTGCAAGACAAGAACTGGAGTTATTTTTTTCCAAATATTCTGATCTACTTTATTAAGTACTTTATTAACAAAATCAGAAATTTGAAGGAAACAAAAAGAAAATATAAGTTTTAAAAGTTGCAGCATGTACAGTAAAACAAATAAAAGGTCAATGACAGAAAATCTGTATATCATTAAAAACTTTCTTTTGGTATCTAATCACTGCTAAAATAACTGTTGTTTTAATTGTGAACCATTTATATCTTGCCATGAGTCCACACAACATGGAAGCTGCCATATCTGTGCCATAATTTGTCTCTGAATGGACTTTTGTGAAGCAACAACCCTTTGAGCATTAAAACTGCAGTAATGGCTTTGTTTGATAGATAGAGCACCCTTTTTTCCTTCAGTGCAGCTGAAGCCACTGGATCCATATTAAACATGCATCTGGATTCATTTTAGCTACGATTTTTTTTCACTAATGCACTATATGTAAAGAAAAGGAGACGATTCCTTCTCTTTTAGACAGGCTGAGTTTGCACACTTCCCTTTGTGCTGTGACATGGTGAAAGAGAAAAGAAAAATGTCCCCCACATAAAATAAGTCACAAAGTAAATGGGTTTAGAATGGGATTCATGAGTAAACAGGTTATTAAAATTGCCTGGATTTATGACTGAATAAAAAACAGAAGACAGTTTGCTTGAAAAGATGGTGACTATTTCAGGAGCACCACAAGGGATTGCACTCTCACCATTTCACTACACACCTCAGATTCCACCACAAGTGTGAGTCCTGTCATCTGCAGGAATGTTCAGAAAACACAGTGGAAATTAATATGAAATGAAAGGAAAATGGGAGCTGTGGACTTTTGGTGGGTGGATGGATGACTGCAGACACCTGAATGCAACCTGGAGAGCAGACTATACTGGAAATGTAACACTGAGCCTGTCCAACTAGGGGACAGAAGACTGTGGAGGAAGTGATTCTTGTGGAAGACAAAGTTTTTCAGTGTTTGCAAAAAGATGTTGCATTATCTTCTATAAGTCTGTGCTGGAAATAGCTGTTATGCAGTCAATCTTGTGAAAATTCATGTTTCAGAGTTCACCATTTAAATTTTATACAAGTTCAAAGTTTGGTTTATTTCCATTTTTTAGGTTAGAATTTGTTATTGTCATTTTTCTTCACTTTTATCCCCCTTTTTTCTGTGCTGAGTACCATGAAGATTTCACTTTTATTCAAGAAGAAACAAGTATCTCTGTGATCCACATTTAAACTTGACAGCTTCCACCACAAGTGATGCATGTCCCAAAGGAGCCAGAAAATACATATTTAAACTAGTGTCAAACTGTCCCTTTAAATTACGCAACCACGCCATTTGCGGTTGGGGATGAGAGTGTTGGGGAAATGCGTGACTTAAAAAGTACGAAAAAAAAACCTGTAGGCTTTATGCAATTGGAATTATATATATTTGTGAAACATTTCATGGCTACATATGGTTCAAGTACTGTTATTTCAGTCAAACAGTGGATGACCACCAAGACTAACAGACCACCCAGACTTATGGGACGCTGCCAATAACACCAAAGATTGATTAAAACACATGGGATTAATAAACACTGTACAGTGGCATATTTATTTTTTCACATGGGCCATATAGGTTTGCTGGCAAGCCTCGTTAGCATACTACTGGCAACATGTCATTGGCACTTCCATGGCCTAAAGGAAAAGAGTCTGTCAGTGACTGAATTAGATTTGAGTCTTTGACAGACTGAATTTCAGAATCCTTCTAAAAGAATTAAGACGATTTTCAGAGGCAGTTTTATTTATTTATCTATTTATCTTTCAGCCCCCATCAGCAGTTTGATGAGTCAAGCCTTGTGTAGTCTAAATTTGAAGAAAGATAACTGTCAAAGTTTGCTCATTAGCTTATGTAAAGCAAGCTAATCTGATACTTTTATTAGATGCTGTATTTTCCATGCTGGTGCTTTTATGTAAGGCCGCATGCTTCCCTTGAGGACTGAATAGGGTTTTTTTTACAGACACGTTATATAGATCCTTTCACAAGGCTTTACATTCTAAGCTGCTCTGATTCTTTAAACAAAATGAGTCTTACAATGTGTGGCAGGCCATTGGTTCATCAGTGTTCAATGAAACAGGAACCTAATTAGTGGCTGAAATCCATCTCACCACAGGCTAATCCTTGACTAGCTGAACTAGGAACTTATTTAAGTCACTCACTTGGCCTGGCTTTTTTGTTTAGTGTTGCATTAGACCTCAAATGCCATACTGTTAAAGTGGGCCTAGGATCATCAATTCCACTCATTCAGTTCAAAATATTTGGTGTCCCTAGATTAGCGTAGCATCCACCATAATTCCAAATAAGATGTTCATTCACATTTAGAATTGTCTTCTGACTGAGCAGAATTTCTGGAGAGGTCATGCAAATGGATGTTTTATTCAAAAATATCCTGAAATTGCCCAGTGAACACACACAGAACTTTTAGCAACTCCAGCTGTTCTTTTATAGTTCTATATATAGTTCAAATCAACATTTATCATGAATTGAGAAGCTATTAGAAGCTTCAGACTGGTTTCCAGCTGCTAACAACCACAAGCAGAAAACTTAATTCTATTGCCTTTTAAATAGATTGATGCAAAACATATTTCTGTCAGTTTTTCAGCTCTGAAGAAAGACATTTTTATGACTTTATTTTGTAGAACAAGCTGATTTCATACCAACATCCCCAACTAATGTCACAGCAGAACATTTCCACTGATCCACTGCACCATACAGTATGGTGGAGTATTCCAAAAAGGCTTAAGGTTGTACAATACTTTTCCATGACCCCATGGCATCTATTTGCTAAAGGGTGCTACTAAAGGGTGTTTCTAAGAGAATGGGGGAAAAGTTATTTTAGTAAAGTGATGAGATATCATTAAAAACAGCATTTTTCTGTTTATTTTGTTTCACACTCTTGATGGATACTTTGACGTTTTTGTCTTCAGCTGTCTCTGTGGGATAAAATCCCCTTTTCATGTCCATTTTTAAATGTCTGTTAAGCATAAATGCTCAAGAAAAGGAAGGAGAAGATTGGGGTAAGCATTCAATCACAGGCTTTTGTGTCACTGACAACTTGTGCAAGAAATCACGGTTTGGAACTGCAGTTTTGTGAGCAATTATGGTTCTTTTCTACTTCCCCTCTGATTTGCAGTCCTTTGCCTTTCAACTGCCATCTCACCTGCATTTGTAGGGAATAAAGAAAAGAAGAAGGGTGCAATCTCATAATGTACCATGTGGATTGAACTACAACGTATTACACACAAATGTATGTATAAGATATTTTTTGTGAGACTACAATCCATATGCAAAGTCACATGCAGGGTTTTTATATGGAAATGCTGTGTTGTAGTTTCCTTTAGGAAACTATAGTTCAGGAAACAAAAAAACTAAGGAATGGAAATCTATGCTCATGTTGATTTTTATTTTTGCAACAGTAAAGGGGAGCTGGGTTATGATTGTGTCACATTAACGATTTTAGATAAGCTGGAAACTTAAAAGGTCCGTTACTGTGGTTTCTAAAGTGAAATGTCTTCCAGTTTTTGCTGCTGGATTTCAACTGCTTTATAGTTTGCAGCCACCTTTGTCATGATTTTAATCTCATGATGTGGTAAATGTTTGCAGTGAGGAACAGTTTTTGGTTCCAACCTCTTCGGCTGGTTTTCTCATGCCATATGTGTCATCATACCCCCATTACTTCAGTAATCCTGGCTTTTGAACTGTGTGTTGTCCAGATGGTTCCCTCTTATTTTAGCTCAGAGTATGCAATGACCATGATTTCCAAAAAAAAAGTCATTAATCAGACTAGATGAGTATCAGATGGCAGGGGTTTTGTTTGGAGTAAAGGGGCTGGGTCATGAATTTGAAATTACTCATTAATTAACACAATGATATTTGGTACCAAAAATCTATTCATAAATCTATGCACATCAGTGAAACTGACATGGATTCACACAACATTTGGTTGATATAATCAAAGGTCATGATTTAGTTGATCCATTAAAATAGGGCTGACTGATAAATTATAAAAAAAAATATTTAAACATCTGATTTGCATATGATATCACTGCCCTATCATTGGGGTATGGTTTACAAGAAAGAGGGAGAAAGAAAGAAAGTATCTTTACCTAACCAGTATACTTTACCCTTGTGGAATGTGTCATGAGGTGAAACAAAGATTACTTCTGGGACTTTAGAAGAGACAGGCATGCTAGAAAGAGAATATGACTTTCAGATTGGCCATGATGTGAGTAATGTTTCTCCCTCTTTGGGTGAAACAAAGATTTATTACAAAAGATGCATTCCATACATTCCCATGTGTCTTTTTACCATCCCCATTCCTGCAGGCTATGGGGAGCCCAATGAGGGTTGGTAATTTAACCACAACAAAGAAAAGATAAAAGCCACGAAAGTGAAATATAATATTGGCACTCTCAGTCTTTTGTCATATTTATCTACATGAATCCACATTGGTGGGAATGTATTGAATTAATTGAGCATCACTTTGATGTTTGAAGCTGTGAGGAATAGTTGGATCGCAAGATCCTTATGGTGTCTTCATGCCACAGGTGATTCTAAATGATGTGCCATCAACTCTCCTCACAGAAAAACCACATGTGGTTCACACGTACATGCACATGTGAACCACATGTCCATGTATTGTTTTGGAATGTCTTTATGTGATTCACATGTGGTTTATATAAAGACATTCCTAAACCAGTTGTATGTATGTTACATGTGATCCACAAATAAACCCCATGTGATTTACATTTGAATCACATATGGTTGACATTTAAACCACATACAGACATGAAAACGTTCCAAAACCACACACTTGCACATGTGGCCATATATTTGTCACTGCATGGAGTTACTGCATGGTTTATTCACATGTGAAATACATGTTTTTTTCTGTAAAGGTATCCAGACAGGTGACTCCTCAGATACACCTAGGACAGTACAGCCAGTCCTGAACAGAAACTCCAAGGTCCAGGGTTTGAAGTCCCAGTGCCCAAAGTCAGTTTATCAAAAATATAACTATTTATGCACACTGGCCTATATATTTTTATATGTCTATAGTTTTTTAAATCTCTTGAAGTTATTTTACTTCATTTGGATTTACCAACATTAATCTGGTGACACAGATTCACAGAGATGAAAAGTCAAAGCAGTTTAAGAGAAGATCATTGATTTCTTTGTTTGTGTTAATGAAAGCGGCATGGTGGGAAGGTCTTCCTTGTAAAGCCCTGGAGGCTTTCACAGCGCCACCATGGCGTGCCTGTGTTGCTGTACTCTGAGGCATGGAGTAGCTGTGACAACTGTGCTGTTCAGTATATCTGAGGTGCCTGCCGCCTCCTCTGGGATGACAGAGAAAACAACAATCAATGATCCAGCTATCATGTCTCAGTGGTGGGATGCACACATGCACATGTAAGAGTGCACATTTTCCTTTTTCCACATATCATGCCTACTGCAAGATGGCTCTCTTGCTTCTGCGTCTTTACCCTCCATGTCTCTCACGTGTTGGTCCCCTTCCTGTTTTGAGCCTTCGTTACTACTTTATTGATCGCCCCTTTTGCTTCTCTTCCCTGCCCATCCCTGCCTTCGCTGTTGCAGACTTGTTTGTATGAGATTGTTCTCTCCTGTACAACTGCTTTTCATGTAGAAACAGAAATGATGGGCAGGTGCTGCTCACTCTTCACTGATCAGAAATTCATGAAATAACTACAGCAAAACAATGTGAAAGTATTGTATAATGCAAGGTGTATGTGTGTGTGTTTGTTTGTGTGAGGGGACGCATCAAAGAGACAGTTTTCATCGCCAAACACGAGCAGGTGAGATACAGACACAAACAATATTCATCTCTGAAACAAATAAGAAAAATTGAGAAAAAAGCTGTCAAGTCTCACTGCACTTGGCTCTGTGTGTGCTTTTGTTTGCTTAAAACCAGACCTCGAATCACTGTCACTCCACTGTCATTACCCCACATCACTAAAACTCAGATGTGCATCAAGCTCACTTACCCTCGCCACAAGAATGCATGCATTAGGATCGGGATGAAGAGAGAAACAAGGATCAAAATCCCACTGCCCTATTGGTCCCCATCCCCAGCTGAAAAGGAAGGTGTCAATACAAAATATGACAAGAAAAGAGAGCCGCAAAGGACCTAAGCCTCTCATTGAATCCACGGCACAGAGCACTGTGGGCGTTGGAGAGGAGGCTTTGTGAATACTTGATGAGTTCAACCAAGGAGCTTCAATCAGGCCTCAGAGAAGAGAAGGAGAGAAGGTGGTCGGAGGCAAGTCTGTCTTATTCGAAAAGATTCCCAACGACCTACCGATCCCAATATATCTCTTTCTCTCAATCCCTCCCATTCCTGTCTGTTATTTATTTATCATTCTCCATCTCTGTAGCCCCACATTTGCCTTCCCTCTATCAATTTTCCTGCCACTTGTTGCATGCCACCATCCCAAGGGGGCCACTTGAAGACCGGTCTTCAGTGAGAGGTAAACACAGGAGACTTCTGCTGTCCTCAGCACAGACACAATGCCAGAGAATGAAGGTATTGACGGGGCATAATCAGCCAGCTGCTTTAAAATAGGGATTACCGCTGATATGAACCATTGACAGTTCTTAATTGAAAAGCAGCATGAGGGAAAATGACAGAGCAATGGCAGCATGTGAATTCACACTTCTGTGCTCCTGCTGAATCTTTTTCACTTTCCCCATTCAAGTCATGAATCTCAAGTAATGTAATTGAAAGCCAAAATGATAGAGGAGGAAAAAGGCTGTTCGGCTTCAAGAATGGAGCGACACAATATTGTGCAGTGGCAGAAATTATGACACATTGAAAAAAATCATGGTTTTTATTCCAATCTAGTAGCCTTCCCGTTTGTGCAGAAACAATATGTGCACTAAATGAACTTGATTGTTATTGAAAATAAAGATTATGTCCCAGTCAGATTTTAGCTGCTTCAGAAATGGTCTTCAATCAAATACACTGAACCTGACTATCTTTAATTTCATTTGAATTTATGCAATTTTTAAAATATCATGTCCTGCTGAGACATTGACAGATGGTTAAAAGAAGCCTGTAATTTTACTGTGAGGCCAGTAAATTGGCAATCTCCCTACTCTTGTTTTAATCTCTGCAACAGCCATCGTGCCACAGAGAGGCAGTGTCCTATTCTTCTTCTTCTTCTTTATCATCTTCTTGCAATTTGTTGGTTTCCTCCACACATCATCAGTGAAGACTGTCTCCCTTTTCTGTGATCCACATGCTGCTTCTTTCTTCTTCTATTTTTCTGACCTCACAGAAGTACAGGAAATGAGCGTGACCTCTTGACCTAACAAGCTCCAACTTGTCCTGTGAAAAGGTTGAAGGATTTGCACTTTTGTCTTTCTTCTGATAATGTCAAGTTAGCCTCTGAAAATACAGGAATCTGATGGAGCAACACCAAGCAATGGTACATGAAACAGGAAGTCTTAACTCAGGAAGATGTTTTCTAAAAATCCTCTTACTTTACTGAAAATCTTTGTTTTGTTGTTTTATGTTGCAGATTTTATTGCCATCAGACCCCACCTTGCACTTGTGACTGGACAAATGAATCATTTACATAGATAATGATAAGTTGTCACCTAAAATCAACACAAAACTGATCTTTAAAAGTTGCATAAAAAGCAACTTCCTTTCCACTCGTCCTTTTCAACTTTTCCACTGGTACACCAAATGGATGTGCATGTTCCGGAGCCAGTTGTTTGTGCAGTGAGAACACAGTCCAACAAAGCAACATTTTTCACTTGCTTCATTAGGACGATCTGCCTTGACATCCTCAGTGATCCAAGATAACAACCAAAGCAGCACATCGTTCTTTGTTGCAGTTACATAAGCCAGTTCCACTGTAAAAGGTTTGCTGCCTGTATAAAGGAACTGCAGCCGCCAATGTCACTGCGTCGCAGTGGAGCACACAAAAGTCAATGTGAAGCAAAGAATGCCTGATGGAGGAGCACACCATGCATCGCTTACTAAAATTTATCTGTTCACCTGAGGCTCACTCACAGATGAAATCACTGGCTTTTAACTTGATACAAAGATGCACAGTAAATGTAAAACTTTTCTTTTCAGGGTGTGGTAATGGGGTCAAACATTTTGGTTTCTGTTTCTAAAGGCAACAGCTGACGTGAAGAAAAACAGATTAAAGATCTTTGCTCTTTGAAGAGATGCAGATTGATTATAAAGGTCAGTTCAGCATCAGATCGTTTGCACCCGGTATATCAGCATAGTATATTGTGAGCCTTACTTTAATGTAGCTAACGATATAAAAACAAGACATATGCCTTGTGTATTTTTCCCTTCACACTCAGAAGTTATTAGACCCCCTTGTTTTCTTCCAGTTCTTGTTAATCGTCTTAAGTACTAACTCCTGTGTGTATCATGTGACTAAAACAGACTAAAACACTGAATGTGTAGAAAAGACTGTTTATGGCAGTACGTCAGTACATTAACCATAGCTATTAATGTAGCAACATCAGGGATTTAGGTTAGTATGAAGAAAACCATGGAAAATGGGCAGATATCCTTGATATTAGACCTTGAATTAAGTAGTTCTTAAGAGGTATTTTGAGTTGTTATCATTATGTTTTTCCAAACCAGTGCTTCTCAATCTTCTTTGGGCTAGTGCCCCCCTATCTAATATTAATTTCCGCTACTGCCCCACTCATTGTTCATTGTATACAATCTACCATGTCCTGGCTCCTCCTGGACAGATTGCGGCTGTAATAATTGTGGTACTTTTTAAAAAAGAATATGTGGGGCGGGAAGCCTTTTAAGACCAGGGGGAGACTTTCAGCTACAAGCAAGAAATTCATCCAGGGACAGCTGATATGAGGAACAGTACCCTATTTATGTATTAAAGACACTTGCTTTACCAGGTGAGCTAAACATGGCCCTGAAAAGGCTGCATTTAGATCCCATCCAGAGCATCTTGCTGAATGTTAGTGCAGACAATCTAAGAAACACCAGTATTAGCATGCAGCACCAAAATGACCCGATAAAAACTGAGGTAACAGCCTCTACCAAGCACTGTCACCCAAGCAAAGCAAAATTAGAACCACAAAAAAATCACAAAAGATTCATGAAGTGTGTCTCTTTCTCAACTTTGTGTTAGCTGGATATGGCAAACGAAGGTCCAAGTTATTTATTTAAAAGAAGAAACGTGTTTTAGGCCATGTTTCTACAAGGTTCCATTCCCTCTGGACCATTGCTTATTCTAGGTGAATTTGTGAACCAGCTCTTGTTTCTCCTCACACTGATTGATCAATAAAAGTGTCAATCACAAAACTAAACATTGGATTGCCAACGCCACCCAAAAACACCTCAACACCCTCCTTTTAAGAATGATGTTTCTAGCGCCACCTGACAGTCTCTGACCACTCTCTGGGGGGCTGCACCACCCCTGCTGAGAAGCATCGGTCCAAACAAATGTACCTTCAGGTTCACCAGGCATCTAAAGCATCTCAGTAACTCTGGGTTTGTTTACTATGCAGTGCACATCCCAAAGCTCCATAGCAAAAATAGGCAACAGACTAAGCAGTTGTAAACCAGAGGCAACTTACGGTTTATTTTGAACAGGCGACGGCGAGTCACCATGGCTTCAAAGGTATCTAGTAAAAAGAGTTATCAAATAGGTATAAAAGCAAAAAACAGATCACAGATGAATTATGCATGTCTGTCCTGATTTATGACCTGCCATTTGCGTTAGTCTCGTGTATTGCGAATCTTCTAGAACAAAAAAAACACGAGCGTCAGTGGGCTAAACTGCAAGCGTGTCTTCGAGTATAGGGAGACCCGATAGAGGAGGAAATGTCAGCTTTTTCATCAGAACGGGTCAGTCAAGCAAAATAATTACTTCCAAGCAGCTTTATGCCTATGACAAAGTTGCATAGAGTCTCTTTAAAACAAACAAGCAAATGAGCGAACAGTGTGAGAAAACTATATGATGCGCTGAATACTTCCCTCCCACGCTTCCTCCAAACACGCTGAGACTCCCAAACTGCTAAGCTGAGGGTCAGCAGAAATGGAAAGACGTGTCGGCAAGTCACAGATGAGCCCTGGATGTGGGAACATGAGAACAGGGAATGTGAGAGCATGACGGAGATAAAGGCGATGAGCCATTGGAGTAAGTGTTAATTGGATAGACCAGTGTAGTGTTTTTCCACCCTCTCGAGTGTTGCAGCAAGGGAACCCCTTCCGCGGGGGAAAAAGGGACGATACGATGGCTGTGAACTGCAGCGGGATGTTGATTATGCATCGTCTGATCCTCGGGGAGACGGAAGCCGCAGCAGGAAGAGGCTGTATTTAACAAAAATGCCCTAAGTGCATTCAAAATACTTTTTATGGGGGTGTGTGGCTGTAAGATGTGCTATAAGTGTGTGAATTCACACTTTTCCTCCAACGCTGAGGGAACAGCCTTGAGACAGAGAGGCAGTTTTGAGAAATACTTATTATTATAGCACCTTGTGAAGCAAACCTTGTGCTTCCCCACTAATATCTGTGGTCTTCTAGCATCTAATTTTTGTCTGTTACCTGTCCAAATATCCTTTGCCTTTTGTGCAACAACCTGTAATAACAAACAGAAGCAGTCATAACATCTCTCCCATAGCAACCACTCTAACCGCAGGGCTCTCTCTTCCCTGGATGTTTATGGCATCGCCTGCTTTGCTGTAAGAAAATATAATCAAAGTTACTATGACTGGAAGGATGAAAGCAATGGTCGTCACTCGCTTGCATGCAGGATATTGGGATTCTAGCATTCATTTTTGCTTTGTTAATCAACAGGAGTTTGTGCAACAGAAAGAGCAACAACTAAATCCCATCAGAGGCTCCAGTTGCCACATGTCATCCTTCCGGCTGCGGGAAATGGATGTACTTCATTTCGCCGCCCATAATATCTGCAGGGGTAACCACCCAATTCCCCAGAGGGCATGCACTTCTGTATTAAAGCTGTCCATCGTCCTGGCTAGTCATGTCTTCTGTCTTTTCAAGTGACCTACCAAGGGGCCTGGGAGCGAAAGGAAACAACGGCTTGTGCTGAAAGAGCTGAGCTGTCTCCAAGCTCTAATATTGCTCATCTACGCGGAAAATTTGGAAACGAGAAAGCAAAAAACTGATGTCAAAATAGTTCAGAATAATGTGCGAGATTGGACAGAAATCAGACTTTTTAAAAAAAAAACTTTTTCCACTGAGTGTTATGAGCTCCAAGTTTTAGCATGAATATTACAAGGATACTGCTTTCCTAAATCTCTGTTTTGGTGGCAGCTGATTCTCCCAAAAGGAAAAAAGAAAAGGCAAAAGCTGAGAGCATGAAACTGTTTGAGCAGCCAAGATTTCAGGGATGAAAAACATTAATCTGCGCAACTCATATATGTCACATTATATTTGTAAAAATATTGCAAAACATCCGCTGACTACGACAGCCATGCAAAGGTCACTCATCGGCACTAATGCACATTTGAAAATAAAAATGAGTTTCAAATACCTCCATCATCAAATAACGACACGGATGACAGCATAAAATCGGTTTGAGTGCAAAGCAGAGGCGAAAACAACGACGGAGGTTATGTGCTGGTGTATTTTAAGAGTGGGGGAGAGCATAAACGAGACAGCCTGCCTGGCAGCGCATTCATTTCCAACTTTTAGCAGCATGGTGCAACAAAAATGTTTGCTCATTTACTTCCGTTGTTTATTCATGCACGAGAAAAAGCTTCAAGAATACTGAAAAGGCCATAAAAATGTCAAATAAGAAACAACTCGCCGTGCCTCAACATTTACTGGCGAATATGCACATTTTATATTACCCTAACATTATTAACAAATGTGTTTTGATTAGAATCATGAGCATGATTGCAAAGCTACCTCATTGCAGCTTCAATTGTAGCGAGCAGGATTATCACCATTTCTTGTGTGCTCTGTATTCTATCACCCCGGAAAGAATCCCTTTATCCCACATTGTCCTTTGTTATTGTACATGTATACTCTTTTGTTTTATCAATGTTACCCATAGAGTAATGGATAACATCTGATACTCATCTATAACTCACAGCTGCCCTAAAAATGTCATTGCAGCAACACCACATCTCCCTAAGGGCCACTATCCTCCCCTCTGCACCACTGAGAGCCTTGTCTTCACCATGCCTGCTTTCTGCTTCTTCCCTGCCTTCCTCACCCTTTCAACTTGTGCTGGGAGCTGAGGCCTGGTTTTTCTTTCTTTTTCTTCTTCTTCACTAAGCACATGATCAGACCCGTTTTTAAACAAACCCTTCAAAATGATGCAACTTAGTGCTTTGACTCGATTGTCGCTTTTGTTGTTGACGCGGACGCCACGGCTCTGTTTCTTGTTAGTGATGTATCATACCCCCAGAAAAAGAGGGCAAAAGTTGCCATTAGGATTTCAGCAGAAGTGAAACGACTTTAGGTTGCGACCTCATAGACTATCAAAGAAAGATTTATTTTGTATAAAATGTCTCTGCCGTTTGGAAGCAGTTTTTTTTATGTGTGCCATCCCTGTCTCTCAGAAAGACAAGGTTATGTCATGTAGATCGCTAACCTTCTGCTAAAAGCATCTTCCATCCTTGGGTTTCTTTGCAGCCTCCTTGTTGGTTTGCCATCAGCTTCTGTTCTGATTACTGACAACGGCAGCTTATAATCATCTGCACACCTTAAAAGTAAAGCATCTAATCCTTCTTGACAACAGGACAGATTAACCGGAGGGACATTACCTTTTGTCAGCTTCAGTTCTCAGACACATTTGTACTGTTTTTAATTCTGTGAAGAAAAAGCTCCCCATAAGCAGTTCCTTGAGGTGATAATACATATTTTTAGCAACAACTGAGTCTATTGTTCCCAGAATAGGTTCATGATGGACATACCCTAATGAGACATCAGCCTAGTTGCAAAGCTGTGTTTTTTCCAAAGAGTGTGCGAGCCAGTCTCCAGCTCAGACCCGGTAGGATTCCAATTTATCCTGCACAGCTGGATGTCATTGTTCGATCAGCTCCATAAGGAATGCACCAAGGCTGAATGACTTTGCTCTTCATCAAGACAGACAGGAATAAAGTTATAGGACACCTGGAGTGGTAGGTATGTCATGAATTGCGATTCGGTAAATAAACAAGCAGAGTTCTTTTAATTCAAGTCACAGCCAGGATAGTTAGAATAAAGCAGGCTGGTTGTCCGTGCGTAGAGGGGGAGCGTGAAGAGCTGGGGAGAGCAGAGAGAAAAGTAGTGCAGCTGCAAAATCACCTCCATGGCCCTGATTTGTCTTCCAACCCATCTCTGTGACTCCCTCAGGAGAAGCTTTGCTGCAGTCTGTGTTTGTTCTTGCTTTGTTCTCTTCCTCCTTTTCTGTGCTGCTTTCCTTACTCCCTCCTTCACTTTTTTTCTCATTTTACTCCTGCTGCTTGCTTTCTCTACCTCGTTGATATCTTTTCTACCTCATCTTACATCCTATAGGATCCGTATAGTATTGAAAATGTAAGACTGTCAGGAATACATGCTCCTTAATCATGCATACTGTGTATCATCGCTTGAAGTTTTCTGCATTGCTCTCCTCCCTCATTGTTCCCAGCGTTCGGCTCCCAAGTCAGAGAAGACAGCAGAAACCAACCCCTGAGAGAAAGAGCTTTTATCTCAAGCAAAAATACTTGTTCAGTCACTCATATGAGTGCTTTGCTAATTAGGTTTTGAGAAAAAGGTGCGAGAAAGTAGCGATTTTCAATTACTTCCAATATGAATCATTAGTCATCTAATTTGCTGATATTATATGAGGTAGCTGCATAATGGTGGTATGAAAAATGACTACCTCCTGAGGTTTCCAGCTGTACAAGAGGGCTTGCATCAAGCTATTTCTCCACATGGAACATTTCGGGGATGGATGGGATCCAGAAGGGCACTGCTTTGAGAATGATAGAGATGAATTAGACACCCAGTGGGTTATTTCTTTCTGTTTAGCTGTTTGCTTTTCTTCAAAAGCTAGGTTTTGATATTCATCACGTTCTCACGACAAGACTGCTCCAACGTCCCCCTTCCCGAGATTTATTAAGAGCAGATTGAGCTTATCAGTGTGACCCAGATAGATGGAGGACAAGTGTTGCAGAGGTCGTTCTTGTTTAATTCCACTGAGTCATGACCATTAAAGAAAAATGTAGACTTTATAAAGACATAGATCAAGTTCACAAGACTTCTGGCTCCCCTGAGACTTCCCAGATCTAGCTGAGGAGAATCCAGTAAAGATCTTGGTAAATTACTCTCTCAGCTAGCCTTGGGGAATGTGCTGATCCAAAGTAAGAATCGCCTCCCTTAGTGCTCAGTGAGGATATACTGTATGATTCAGTGGTGATACAGCAATAATCATTTGCACTTCAGGGGGCTGCAAAAATGTTTTGACTATGATGCTAACCTGTCCTAATAGATCTCATTGCAAGGGGTCACTTCAAGCGTGTAGCTGAGATGAAGAGTTTAATGCAAGCTTTGCTTAAGGGAAGGAACATTCCAGCAGTTCGTTGTGTTGCTCTGTCAACTTAGTTTGTGGTTATGTGATGTGAGGAGAGTGCTCTTTTGAGGATAGTGTTCTTTCCTTGACTCTGGGCCAAATAACCTCTGACACTAATGATGATGCTCCCGAGACACTACAAAAGAGATGGCGCAAGACCCCACCACCTCATCCGCATACTCAAACTCCTGGTTGATCATAATTGCAATCCAAATGGCAGACCAGTGACTAAATCTATACTTGGCTATATAACACACTTCTCTTTCTCAGACTGGAACAGTCAGATTTCAGTCCATACATGATTAACAGGACAAATTCGGACTCTGAAAGATTCAACGAGTCTTCCACTAGAATGGATAGTAAACAGAAATCCTATTTTCATCTTTGTAAACACATTTATGCAACATTTCCAGTTCGTTTAAGACGGCTTCGTGTTTATTCTACTCTTCATTTAACGGTTATGACTTCAAGTAACATCACATTTGAGCAATGCATAGCTAATCTTATTATTTCATGAGGAGTTGCGTCTTAGGTATTTGTTTTATATTAGGGATTTTGCATTTGCATTAATAGGTATTTGTATTTACATAGATGCTTTCCCAGCTCATTCTGATTGAATGCTAGTGTCAGTACAAATTTATGGGCATATTTTTCCCAACAAAGCTGTAGTATAATGTCGACTGCAATGGTGGGGTTGACTAAAATGCAGTGCACTTAAATGGTCAAAGTTAAATGGGAAATATGAAAAATATTTCAACTTGGATGTAAACTTTGCTTTGAAATCTAAGATGCAAATATGAACTTTATCAGTCTTTCTCAATATATTTCAAAGCACTGATCAGCTTCAAGCTATTAATGAATGCAGCATTGTTATTATTGTAACTGGAATATTTGATCAGCATTCTGAAATCTTAAGCATTAAAATGAGCATTAGCATTACAAATAATGTAAATTTGAAAATGCTCAACCTCTAAGAAACATCCAGTAACAGCCTTTTCCCCGACTTGTAAACAATTAATCACTAATATGTATTTTATAACAAGAAGTAAAGGTAAATAGACATAGTCCTTAGAAAGTAGTTATCTAATTCCTTTAAATAAAGATATGCATTAGAATATATGCTGCATCAGTTTGTTTCACTGATGGAAAACCATCTCTGAAAATCCGCAAAGCAAACATTTCAGTATTAACCTGTATTCTTACTTTTTTTCTTCACTCGTCAACACAATATTAGGTGTTCACTTGTTTTAATCTGAGTCTGTAGGACCTGCAGTACAGAACCAAAGTGTGATTTATGTACAGAAAGCCCCCCACAGGAGAGATTACGGACAATGCGGCACAGTGCATTACACACTCTGATTAGCTTAGGCCATGGACTACGGCAGGCCGTTAATTTTTAGCCAAGCTGCAGCGTCATCTGCCTCGGCTACATATTTATCTGAACAAGCCAGAGCCACTAGGCAGCACGCAACACTCACTAGCAAAACACCAGCAATAGAGGTGTGATAATGAAGGTAAAACAGTGGCTGATAATTCCTGTAAAATGTTCCTGATCCCACCAAACCTGCTAACAATTTTGCTCATCAAGATTAATGCGATGGAACAGCTGGAAAGGAACACAAACTGTCTCGGTGCTGCTTTCTGCAGTATGGCTAAATATCTCCTAAAAGCTGATGAGGTTTCACCTACACTGCTCTGTTTACAGCCCAGTCACAGCAAGAGAGAAAATCTTCCACCTCTCGCTGGGTGGTCGAGACCACAGAGACAGTTATTCAAACTGCAATTAAATCTCAACTTAGGGTACAGACCAATTAAAGGAATAACCTGAATCTTTGATATGTAAAGTAAAGGGATCTGTTATTAAACGAAAGGGATGGGAGCAGTTTGCTCAACTAGCGCGAGACCAGTTTGGTTCAATGCAAACCAATAAAAAGATTTATTACCTTTATCGTATTAGGAAATGTCTATCCTGTGTTGTCCTTCAGAATAACAATGCCCTCAATCCTGAGAGGACATGGGCTGATGAGAGTATTATATTTTGTTCTTCGCAGTACTGTAAAATCTAACGAGTTGGTTCTACTTTTAAAAATACATGCAAATTTGTTGCTTAGAAACTTGATCAGTTTGATTTTGCTGCAAGTATTTGAGGTTGTGGAAGAAACATGATTTGATGGACTTCACATAAATTGTAAAAGGCACTTAACAAAATGTCGGTGAAGTAGATTACTTGAGGCTGGTGATGTGGAAAAGAGGATTTCAAGATAGAAAGGTCTCCGATCCGGACACCAGTTTGATGCATAATAGTGAAGGTTTATTACAAAAGTCTGAGAAAACACGTCTGCAGAATCTGTGAAGACTTCAATGTGAAGATCCTGATGATCTTTTACATCAGGTTGCTCAGACAAAAACATTGCCAAATTAACATTTGGAAGCAATCATAAACCTGTGTGCATGTTCCTTAAATGGTAAGGTATTCATTCGGTAAAGGAATCCAGAGATCCTAGGATACTCACACTGATTATGTGCTGCTGCTGATCAGACACTATATTGGTTTTATTTTCAACATACATGATTATTTCAAGCTCACCTTACAGAAGGACGCATTTTCTCATTGATGCCCCCCCCCTTATCAGCTAATTTGACATCCATCTTGCATCCGACCTGCACTGTGAGCTCTCTTCAGACAGTAAAAAAACGGTCTAATCCTGACTCTTGTCTTATCTCTTGCTCTGTTTCTGGCTCTCTTTGGTTTCCTCTCTATCGTCGATCATGTCTTCTAACGTTTCTTTGCTGAATTTGCCACAGTCCGAACTCAAAATGACCACTTTGTTAACATCCACTTGCTAGCATGTGATGAAATACATTGTGAAACTCAAGTACAATGGATGAAAAGCTGCAGGACCCTACTGGGTTCCAAATATGCACATAATGATGCCCCTGCGCTATGAAAAGGCTACGACTTTTGAGATGGAGGAATGGACCTTTAAAGCCCCAGTGTGTAATTTCCGCAACATCAAATGGTCAAACTGCAGATTTACAACAACTTTACCCTCTCCCCACCACATTTCAAAATGGCGAAGCAAAATGGCATCCTTGTATTAGGCACGTCGGCACATACGTATTTATAAATAAATTCTAAGCAATGAGAATGTTTTCATTTTGATGCGATTGTGAATAGAATTTAGTAAAATACATATTTATGAAAGCAATACTTGATTTTTATTAAAGGGGCAACAAGTGATATTGTCGGGGATTGACAGTTTCTTCTACCTATCCTCGCTGTCCGCTACGGCTCCGAGGTAAAAGAGCAGAACTATATCTGAATGCAAGCAGTATAAAGGAAAAGATCATCAACTTTATCGTTTTCCAGCGCAAGTCTGAAAGGAGCTTTCATTGCAGTAACAATAGATCTAAATAATGACGGTCCCTTACTGGTCAAGGAGAAGGAAAGTGCTCCGAGCAAATCAAAACGTCTCTCGTTCTCTCAGCGCTCGTTTTGTCTAACCTCGTTTTGTCCCTTGCTTTATCCAGTTTGTTTGCCGGTTCCCTGCAACTCGGTGCAGCTGACTGTACGTGAAGGGAGGGAGGGCCTTCGCTCAGTTCATGAAGGAAGCGGAGCTTCACATGCACGAACATGCACGGGGAAGGAGACCACCCTTGTTGACAACAGGCTTGATATCAACACAGAGAGACGGTGTGTGTGACGTCATGCTATGTTCCAGATGGAATTACTCATCTAGAGCTTCACATTGCACATTTTTAGTTCTTTCAACCTAAAAATGATTAATTTACGCTTATTGTTCCTTTAATATAAAGCCAAATTAGTTACACACTGTACCTTTATGTGATAATTGGGCCAAAAAATATTTCCCTCTCTTTTTAGCTAAGAACTGGTTTCCTCACAGCATCAAGGGTGACATGAGATTATGTTTTTTTTTTGTTTTTAAACATTTTATTATTCCTGAATGATGCAAAACGAGAAGATGAAAGGTTATTTTTTATTTTTTTTACATCTTTCTGAGAGCAATCTAAACACTTCTCTGTTATTTGAATTGTTGATTGACCAAACAAAACCAAAAAGGTACTTTCAAAAGTATTCCAATTTACCAAAAGTGCAAGGATTCATACAGGATTCATCACTATTTTTGTTAAAAGAAGGTAAAAATATTGTGGGAAATCATGTTCCCTTTGCTACCATTCCTCAGATTCTTAGATTAATTACACTGATTCAGCTGAAGTAGGCAAATATTTTCAACATGTCCTCCAAAATTCATATAACTACATAAAAATAACTAGATTAAGTTAAAGTTAAATCCACTATATATACCATATAAACAATTGTTTCATTTCACAGTGAGTGACAACAGTTCATACAGTAGATTGCAGACTGATTCATTAATCAACAATCCTTACTGTCATCTCTGTAAACAGACTTTTCTGATCACCAGTTTAAAGTTATCAGCCAATAAGAAGGCTCACACACCATGTCTTTTAATGGAACTAAGTAATACTACATGTTTTTTTTATTCTTAATATCAGTTATCTTCTGTCAGTTTTGTTCCTTATTGAGATTCCTTTTGTTTAGGCATAAGCAGCACCACACATGCTAGAGTAAGCACACCACCAGCGCATGCATCATATGCCAGTGGGAATGTGTTGATGAGACATTTAGTCATTTGCTTTATTCACAGTCGTAGGAGGTCTGGCTTCTTTCAGAAGGTTTCCTCAGAAGAGCCAGGTCTGATAACTCCCAAATGCTTCTTCATTTCTTCCATTTAGTTTCACTTAGAGAGCTTCAATTTTAGCCTAGTTTGGCAATGATGAAAGGTTTTTTTAGTCAATGTTTTCATAAAAGTCTTATTTGGCCGTTTTTTGTAATATAATATTACAGTGACAACCCTGTAATGAACAACTAAGCACAGCAAATATATCAAAAGAATGAAGTTTGAGCATTTAACCGATTTATTTATTTTTTTTGGACTGTGTGCTTTAAATCACGCTTTATCTGGAATGTTTTTAATGTTTTATGTAAAGCAGTTTGAACTGTGTTGGACCTGAAAATGTGCTATACACTTGCCTTGCATTGCTTCCAGGAAAATGAATTGCTCAGTCTTTCCTTATTGTAACTGACATCAAATTGTGTATTTATTTAGGTTTAGGGCATATGTGGTATTAAACTTTGATAAACAAGTAAACAAACAAGTAACAAAGACAAGTAAAAACAAAAATAAGTCCATTGTTTATGAAGACAGATCACCTTAGTGTTTTGAAAAAGTATATTTTTTCATGCAGGCCTATTGTAAGTTAGTAATTTAAACGGCTGATTTCTAAATGGATCATTGTTCGAACAAATGACCAAAAAAGAGGGGGGCGGGGGGGCATTAAATCAGAGTTCTGACTTTAGGTGTCCCCTGTGAGTTTCCGGATATAACCATATAAGCTTCCTGTGACCTTGCAAAAGTGATGTTAGTCTGACAGCAATTATCAGACACAGTGGTGTTACATCTAAAAGTTGAATTGGCTCAGCACACAAGGTTATCCAAGCTTGAAAATTAGATTTGCCATTTTTTAGGTTGTATACCAATTCTGACACACAATTTCAAGTGGCAAAGAAACAATGCAACAACAGTTTCATCCTTCATGATACCATTGAAATGAACTTTTATTAATAATAGACATGTCAAAACATTCTCTCCTTGAGGGCTACTGTGTGAGTCTTTGTGTGTGTATGTCTGTGTGTTGAGAGATAGATGGAGAAATCACAGGTGTGGGTGCTGGGAATGGAAGGGATCCGATCCAATAATGGGTTGAGAATGACACCTTGACTCCCCAGAGAGGCTGTCACAATGGCCGTTTATACTCAGACCTTCACCTAGACACACTGCTACCTTTGCTCGCTGCCAATATATTGAGCACTGGAAGGAAGTCATTAAAATGGCAATCAGTGTTTCCTAATTACCAGGCATTGCAGAATGATATTTGGTCAGGGGAGTTGTGGAACAATTCTTAAACATTAAGTTCTTTTTCAGTCAATTATGAGGGCAGAGTGTTAAAGACTTCGCTGCAATTTTCATTCTGTTCCAAAACAGACTTAATGAAAACTCCTGGGCTAACTTGTTAGGTCCTAATATAATCAACACCCAACTTTAATTTGAGCAAGGCCCGCTTTAATTTTCTTACATGGAATTGACTATAGCAATAGTTTGCACTCTAAACAAGACACTAGACCAGACCTGAAATGAGCTTACCAGGATGTTAAAGCTGGATACGGGTAAAAATGGCCCACCTCAATTCCTGCTTTGCATTCATGCAGAAGGACGGAAATAGCTCTTGACTTCACATGCAATCAATGGGCCTATTTGACTTAACGTGACCTGAGGGATAGCTGCATAATTAGCAGACGTCTTAAATATGGAGATCCCACAGTGTTGAATTTGTCTGTGTTTCCTTCTTTACGGCTACTAATAAACAGTATTTCTTCCAATGGTCACAAATAAGCCTGTATGTGCTCCCAGGGACAGCATGGACTTACACTCAAGGACACATCCACAAAGAAACACTTTTTATGTCTCTATCCTACTTTCACATTCAGTTTGCAAGGGGCAGAGCAGGAAGTGAGCCTATCCACACAGTACTTATGTCCTGATTAGTGGTGGCAGTTTCTGGGAGTGCCACAGAAGACAGCTTGGAGGGTCTGTTTGGAATAAATGCTCTCCTCCATGACCAGAGGTTAAAAACCCCATTCAGATAGTCACAAATACTCTGAGTGAGGTGATCTTAGCTGACAGAAGAGATTTAGAGCTTTGCTGTCGGGGGCGTCAAGGGCGTGGGAGGTAATTGTGGTCCCTCTGGTGCAAGGATCAAAATTTTGAGAGCCACTGTCACAGAACAATGCTTTGTGTCCATGATAGCTAATTTGTGAAGCGGAAGCTAATTGCTCTGAACAATTAGAACGGGGTTTGAAAATTTTAACAACAAAAGTTTGATCCATTTTTTTAAAGGGAATGTATCATTCAAAATCCACTTTTTTAAGCCCTTAAATACCCGTTTTTGCCTTTTCCGAGTATTCAAGAGTGCAGAAAAATGTAATTTATTCACTTCCGGTGCAGCATATAAATCTTATTATTCTTTTTTGGTCATATTTTCAGTCCGCTTTGTTTTCACTGCTATCTATTACGTTTTTCTATCTATTACGTCGCTGTATTTACTGCGGTTCCGCTAAATATGGTCATGGACTTCCGGGTAAACAGTTTCGTGATCCGCCATTTTCCCCTTCGCTTCGATTTCTGTAGTCCAACCGCAGTCATGCCG